>QOVD01009673.1:0-12376 GCA_003521225.1 Tuber microsphaerosporum | reverse complement strand
GAGGCTTGACGGTTAGAGGGGTACCGACAAGTACTCGTATTTTCTGACGTTTTTAAACACGACTGCTATTGCATATGGGCAAAATGGTGAGACTCTGACCAATTTTTTGCCCGTATGCAATAGCAGTCGTGTTTACAAACGTCAGAAAATTACGAGTACATGTGATATGGCTGGATAGCACTTAAACAAGTGTGGAATTTCCGGCAACTGATGCAGTGCCACAGGCAGGGTGCTATTGGCACGAATTTAAGCGAGATTGATAGGACTATGTTGAGGTATCCACAAGGTTCCACAAACCCCCCTTTTCTTCAGCCCCGAGAATCCCAGAGGTCGACTAACTTCACCTTCTCATCTGCCATCCTAGCCCACGAAAAAGAGAAAATGTCCCAATCTTTCAGTAATAATACCAACTATTTCAACGCGAACTAAACAGCAGTTGGCGTGTCGAATCACTTTACAGTCGCCGATGACCGATCAAATATCCTCGCCTGGCTATCCCCGCTGGATCCCAAGTTACGGCATCAAGACATCCGCGATGGCCGAGTCGAAAACATAGGAGAATGGCTCTTACAAACCGAGGAATTCAGAAGCTGGTACGCTAGTGGTAAGAGTGAATCTGATGATGCAGTTCTCTTTTGCTACGGGGATCCGGGGGTCGGCAAGACTTATATTAGGTAACAAGGACGAAGCTCTTAGAATAGAAGCGAGACGGCAAGTACTGACAGGCCGTGATGCTAGCTCATTGGTGATCGACAGCTTGTGTGATCGGGCTAGGGGGCAAAATGCTACCGTTGCATGCTTTTATTTCGAGTTTGCCGTCCAAAAGGAGCAGTCTCCCACGAGCATGATGGGCGCCCTACTAAAACAGGTGGTTGGCGGATGGGAGGAGATCCCGGGGGAGATATATGGAGCGTACCAAGACCAAAAAAAATCTATTGGTGGGCGTGGACTTCGACTTGCCGATATTGTGAAGATGCTGCAAATTACCTCTTCTACAGAACGCATATTCATATGCATCGACGCTCTAGATGAGTGTGTGCCAGGACATCGGGCCAAGGTTCTTGATTCTCTCAACGAAATTCTCCAAAACTGTCCGGGTACTAGAATATTCGTGACCGGGAGACCATACATTCGACCCGAGATCGGGAGGAGTCTTGCGGGAAGAGTAACGAGTCTATCTATAAGTCCCAGGAGGGGCGATATTATCGCATAACGTCTTTCCCTGCGATGCGGCTCTTCACCGGGATGTGGCTCTCCATGGCAACAACTGGAAAACCAAATGTATATTTGATTATTGACATAAATAATAGTGATCTCACTTTAGAAATTTGGTAGAAAGTACTTTTAAATATGGAGAATCAGAATCTGGAGTTTTTATTTGATAATAAAAAATAATGCTTCTTCAATACTCACTTTATTTCAACTGGTTCAAATTGCATCTTGGTTAGAATAGTGGCTAAGAAAATTGGAAATCACTGCAAACTTTTTAGTTTAAGGAAATATTTAGATCTTATAGGTCTAATATGTATTGGGAAAACTGCTTTGGTATTTGTTTGCAGCTATTTTGGAAGGCATTGTTACTTTATAAAAAAATAAAGTATAATATTAATCTTGTAAATGGGATCAGAGAATATCTACTTATAGGGCTCACACAATGCTCCAATACTTTGGAATATACCTCACTAAGAGGATTCCACATATGATATAAACTATCAAAGCAGTTGGTAATGTCTTGTCAATTTTATACCTTCATTATTGAAAAGTAATTTAAAGTGAAAATCTAGACTTATGTCTCAACCTGGCAGGCTACATATGCAGGATGCAGCTAAAAGCAGGCTTCTATAGTCTACTCATATAGTTAAAACTATGGAATGATTTTTGGTAGGCTTTGGAGATTTAGATTTAGAGATTTCAAATCTCAACTCTAACAACACTTGATTTTACTTGTCATTTGCAGCTCTCAAGAGTTCATTTTTCAAATCTCTAAATCCAAATTCCCAAATTCTACCAAAACTCATTTAATAGCTTTAACTATATGAATAGACTATAGAAGACTGCTTTTACCTTTATCTTGCATGTGCAGGCTGCATGATTAAGACATAAGCACAGATTTTCCCTTTAAATTACTTTCCAATGACGAAAGTATAACATTGGCAAGAGATTTGCCAAATGCTTTGATAGTTTATATCATATCTGGAATCACCTTAGTAAAGGATATTGGAAAGTACTGGAATATTATATGAGTCCCATAAGTTGATATTATATGATTCCATTAAATTTATAAGATTAATATTATACTATATTTTTTTATAGAGTAACAATGCCTCCCAAAATTGCTGTAAACAAATACTAAAGCAGTTTTCCCAATACATATTAGACCCATAAGATCTAAATATTTCCTTAAACTAAAGTGTTGGCAGTGATTTCCAATTTTCTTAGCCACTATTCTAACCAAGATGCAATTTGAACTAGTTGAAATATAGTGAGTATAGAAGAAGCATTACTTTTTATTATCAAATAAAAACTCCAGATTCTGATTCTCCATATGTAAAAGTACTTTCTACCAAATTTCTAAAGTGAGATCACTATTATTTATGTCAATAATCAAATATACATTTGGTTTTCCAGTTGTTGCCATGGAGAGCCACATCCCGGTGAAGAGCCGCATCGCAGGGAAAGACGTTATCTTCACAGCAGGCTAGAAGAGGACACAACCCCAGATGCGATGGAGGGTAGCCTGGCGACAGAAATCTTGGAGAAGATTTCTAAGAATATTTCTGAAATGTAGGTAGAAGTAGCGACACGATGAAAGTTACCTCAGCATCTACTGACACGCGTCTAGATTCCTTCTAGTTTCGCTGAGTATCGATGCGGTCTTAAAGGAAACCACAATCCATCGCAGGCGACAGAAGCTTAGTGCAATGACCAATGGCTTAGGGCTAGGGGACGCTTATCGTATAACACTGGGTCGGATAAAGGGACAGGGTGAGGAGAAATCGAAGCTTGGAGTCGCTGCTTTGATGTGGATATCTCACTCGGAGAGGCCTTTGAAGGCGAATGAACTGTGCCATGCCCTAGCGGTCGAAATAGGGTGGCCGAATCTCAATACCGACAATGTTCCCTCAATAGGTACATTGATAGACTGTTGCCAAGGACTTGTTGTGGTTGACAAGGAGGTTTCCACGGTCCGACTAATCCATTTTACACTTCAAGAGTACCTCCTGGATCATCCCAAGCTTTTCAGCGCAGCCCACTCGACAATTGCAGAAACTTGCTTAACTTATCTGAATTCCCAGTGGGTCAAAGCCTTATCAACCGCCCTTTCCCCTGATCTCCAAGATGTTCCCTTTCTCGAATATTCTTCTTTGTATTGGGGAGTCCATGCAAAGAGAGACCTCTCGGATTGCTCGAAACAGCTTGCGCTGAAGCTGTTTGCTGATTACAATAGTCATATATCCACTCAACTCCTTTTTTCAGCAGAGAACCCGTATATGTGCCTTGCTGATTTCGATACACCCTCCCTGTTCAGTGGTCTGCACTGTGCATCATTCTTCGGGATTGTTCAGATTGTGGCTTGTTTGGCAGAGGTGGAAGGTTGTGATATCAACCAAGTGGACTGTGGGGGCAACACACCCCTTGGGTGGGCTTCTTGGGGTGGGCACGAAGGAGTGGTGAAAATACTGCTCGGACGGGAAGACATCAACCCCGATGGACCAGACAAATACGGCCGAAGGCCACTCTGCCTTGCTGCTGGGAGTGGGCACGAGGGAGTGGTGAAAATACTACTTGGACGAGGCGACGTCAACCCCGATGAATCAGATACGCTCGGCCGAACACCGCTCCATTGGGCTGCTGAGAAAGGGTTTGGAGGGGTGGTGAAAATATTGCTCGGACAGGACAGCGTCAACGCCGACAAATCAGATATATCCCACCAAACACCGCTCTGTCTTGCTGCTGTGAATGGGCACGAGGCAGTGGTGAAAATACTATGTGGACATGACGACGTCAACCCCGAAATATCGGATAAATACGGCCAAACGCCACTCTACCTTGCTGCCAGGGGTGGGTACGAGGGAGTGGTAGAAGTATTACTAGGGGGGGGCCATACACTAGATATATCCGGCCAAACACCACTTCCTGCAGAACTTGGACCACTTCCTCTTTATCTAGATGATGATGGCTTCTACTCCGTTCTTGGCCCACCGCTTAGCCACGCGACACGCGAGGACCAAGCAAACGAATCTACCAATGATACCCCCGCGTACAATGAACCCGGAGAAAAAATCTTTTGTGGGTCATCCAAATACCCTGGAACTAGGTTCGCATCCCCTTCTACTCTACTTTTATCCTTCACACTGACTAACCCAGAAAAGTGGTCTACACACTTGCTTCCCTCGCTCCTACACCTGTAGTGCACCTAACTGTACCAGGCTAACCCCATTCCGAACGAAAAAGGCGCTCTGCCGACACTATGAGGCGAAACACCGTGCCAAGCGGACTGGCTGCCCAGTTCCTGGATGTGAAAAGGTTGGCGAAAGGGGGTTCAGGAGATATGATAATCTAGTTCGTCATATGGAGGTCAAGCATGGAGTGCTACGGGGTGGTTAATCGCGTGGGCAGTAGTTGGCTGATCTACAGAGTCATCGGAAGACTTGCAGTACAAGGACCCCCTTGTCAGTTTTACTCACAGTACACCTCTGTTAACTAGATCCTGCTTATTGTGCAATAGCAGTTCTTCACAAAATAGTTCAGATGCTAAGGATATCCTAAATTCATTCTACATAGGTAGTCTAGAACAATAGAGCTGATTTTCACAGCTACTGGATCCATCTACTTACCCACTTTCGCCGACCTCCCCCGCCCCCATTTTTCCCGGTATCACACAAGAAATTAAACTGTATAATAGCAGGTCTCTTTTAATTTTTTTTATTTCTTAGCATCAATTCTACTCTATACCTTTCTTTACTATTGGCTGGGCGTTGATTATTTGCCATTGACTATTTACCGTTGACCATGCACCATGACTAATTGCTCAATGGCGACAAAAAAATCCTGCCCTTGCCCACAGACACCGATCTGCCGTCAACGCGATCACACATCTCTCATCACCAACACTTTTGTCTTGTGGCTGTAAGCGATTCAGTCATAGAGTATGTGACGGCATTAGGAGAGCGAGATTTTATGGGAAGTACCGTAATCAGGGCTCAAAGCATGATACTTGCATTTAGGAGGTCTTTACGAGTCCGCGAGTACTGAGAAGAGGCCAAATTAGATTCACAATGCTTTTGCCGGCAGTCGGGGAAGTTCATTTTGTATTTAAGAACCTAAATTGGGATTTATTTTCCTCCTCTTTACGCTATGAAAGTGCAAACCTTTCCCCTTCATGCCCTCTCACATCTCCTTTGTGAATCGGAATAGGTTCCCCATATACATTCGCACTGCTAGCAGAGTCTAGTGTGCTTAGTGCACCTTACCGCCCACCGTATCACATGGCTGCACACCATTTACAATAGGATGTTTGGTAAACGTGCCGTTAAAACCCTGTTGGAAGGGAATCAGCGAGTGGAAGCGAGCGGTATCACAAGTTGTAAATATTAGTAGTTGCAAAAGGAAGTGGTTAACTTGTATTGCTTATTGAATGTAGAGAAGAGAATTGAGAGAAAGAGAAAGAGAAGAGAGAAGGAAGGAAGGAAGGGGCAGGTAGCTTTTGAGGGGGACAGGTGATGACGCAAGCGGTCACGAGGTGTCACTCGTGACAGCAGCAACAGTGAATATAAGAGCGCGCCCATGACTGCAATTTCCAACATGTTGTGAAGCGGCGGGATTGTTAGGAGCTTCCTGATAACCTCACTGGTATGTGAGAAGTGGTATGGACTCATGTAAGGAGATGTTATGACTGGATTGGAATGGAATGAGGAGCGGCATGGATTGGAATGGAATGAGGAGCGGAATGGATTGGAATGGAATGAGGAGCGGAATGGATTGGAATGGATGGACCCGCCACATGGATATCTGAGTAGCTGGGTTTTTCTCTGGTATATAGCTGTCACCAAGTTTGGTGATAGAGGAAGTTTTAAGTTAATAAAACGAGAGACAACTCTCAAGCACAGTGACGTATTATGATGCACCCCCATTTCAGGACTTGCTAATACCACATGGTTTTACGTTTTAATTCTCTTCATTTGAGCTTCGACCGATAGATAAGTATCAGGGAAATGTCTGTCTGATTACCATAAGGGGATTCCAATTATACAGAGTTTAGTATTTCTATTGAACATGAATAAGGGCTGTGAAATAGGAGAAACGAAAGAAAATAAGTTAGGAAGAACGACACAAAAGGAAATCCCCAATAAGAACTAGCTGCGAGTGTGATGCTGGAGTCCCTATGAGGGCGGTGTTGGTGAAGCTGCGGCTGCCCTTGCGCGGGGGGATGGTTAGCGCTGATAGGTCCCGGATTGAGGCAGGCGGCATGATTTGCACCTCTGTCTGCCTGCCGTTCAGTGGCTAACATCTCCCATATATAGGCAGGCTGAGAGGGGTAGCTATCGGCGAGGTATTCCTGACCCCTGAAAACGCCTGGAGAGTGAGACCCGTTCGCGCTTCGAGTACTCAAGATAAGCTCTGTAAGCGTCTGATCGCCAGCGTCCGAGGGTTTGAATTTCGTTCTCAGAGATTCCAACTTGAGCTGCCCACGTAGCTGCTTCTCTCCGAAAACTATGCTCATTCCAGGGGCCTTGCCCCAAACCTGCGGTTTTTGTGAGTTGTTGGAGTCTTCGAACAACATATTCCGGGGTTAGGGCATGTTGTTCAACGGGTCCCAGGCAAAATAGTGTGGCATAGTGGGGCCTGTGGGAATCAATTGCGATCAGCTGCTGCATCGCCTTGATGGGGCACCCTTTGTCTTCGGTTGCCGCAATTGTGAGCTTGTTTCCTTTGCAGAAGGGGTCAGTTTTGGAGGATGGGAGACTAAGTTCCTGGTGAGTCAGGCTTTTAGCTATCCGCACACTACTTTTAGCCAAAAACCATTTGGGGAAGCTAGTTCCCAGTTCCCTATCAGTCTCCCGGTATGTGAATTCTCCAACTCTTAAGAATGCAGCGAATGCTAATGTGAATGCTGCGGGGATAACAATGTTTTCATAGGTGTGGGTGGGTAAACAGGAGAGGACTTGGAGAAGGCAAGGGCGTGTAAGTGGGGTTCGGAGTCGTCTTGCAGGTTCATCATGGTCGCGCTTAATTCCCAGGGATGTCCTCTCTAGTCTAGGGTCAGAGAATGCAGTACATTCGAACCCAAGATCAAGCTGGTATAATTTTAGGCCGGCGAGGTATAGCTTCATCGTTTTGGCTTTCACAGTCCCAGCAAGTGAACACATCCATTCAATAAGCCAAGTGGCCTTGGCTGGGAAGAATGCACCATCTAGGTGCTGGAAGTTGGAGAGAATACAGAATGTTGTAAACCGGGAGCGGAGTGTGTCGTAGTTTCGTCTTGTAGCTGGTGCAAGCTCGCGCTATAGGTAGTTCGAAGCTATTGCTGAGAGCCCGGACTGTTGTATATTAAAAACCAATGTCTCTAGAGGCCCTTAGGGGGGTGAAATAACAGTAGTGCAAGGGTAGCGATTCTGGATCTGTCATATCGTGAGAGCGCATCTGCTAGCGGGTTGTTCCTGGTAGTGCTCCATCTTGCGTCTAACTCAAGATGGTATTCGGTAGCGAGGAGGAGGCATCTCCGTGGAACCTGCATGATGGCTCCTCAGATAGTTCTGTTCATAATAGCATAGGCCACAGCTCGATTGTCAATATACATAATAATTGATTTCCCTTGCCACCAATATCCCCTGTAACCGGTACAGTTACCTGAGTTGCTATGTTTTATGTTTGGTTTCGAGTATCGTTTGATACTCACTATGTTTAATGTTTGGTTTCGAGTATCATTTGATACTCAGTATGTTTTATGTTTGGTGTCGAGTATCGTTTGATACTCAGTATGTTTTATGTATGATTTTAAGTATCGTTTGATACTTGGTATGTTTAGGTTTGATACCTAAGGAGTTTCAAGGCTGCCACTTTTGAAGCCATATTATTATTGTTAGCAAGGCACGGGATTGCCTGACAAAGTGTATTTAAGACCTGTTATTCTCCGGACTTAGAGAAGGCAGACTTCGACAGACAGAGTTTTCAATATACTTGGTTGAACAGTTACTTCTTCAGTTCGCTTCGAGAATCTTTAAGTATTCACTTGGGTTTACCATATGCCTACTATTAGTAACTACTTAGTAGTTGCGATATAGTAAGAAGTTTGTTACACCTACTTAGTCTAAGCCTCCGGTACTTAGTCTCGTTAAATACCGCACTTTGGTATAGAGATTGTATTGTTATCCTATCGATATACGGCACCACCCCGTGAGGCGGTTACATTTTTTTACCTTCAACAAGTTATAAAGATTTCGCAGTCTCAGGATCCGAGTAGGGGCAAGGCCTCTAAGCGAGCAGGAAGGAGACCGGCCAGAGATAGCAAAGGACGATTCAACAAAGCCTTAAAAGAACAGTTTACAATTGACGAAGCTGCCAGGCAGCTATCCAGAGACGAAGCACAGCCTATCCTAGTGGAATCAGCAAATAAACTCGAAAAGTCATGAACACCAACCCCAGGCTGGTTTCCAGAATCACCCAAAAAGGCTACTCTAGCCCAAGCTGGATCAGGGAACGACCCTGACGATTCAGACAGCAGCAGCGATTCAGACAAAATGTCAGAAGGCGCAGGTCCTAGTAATAGGCCAGCAAGTCCCACGCTTAGCCCAGCAACAACAGCCAAGCTAAGCATCAAAGTACCCACACCATGGAAGTTTACCGGCGAAGTTGATAACTTTAAACCAAAAGCATTTGACAGATGGTACAATTCAGTCCAACTCTACCTACGCCTTCATGGAGTACGACAGAGTGTGGAAGGATCAGGAAACTACAGGATCCTATATACAGAAGGACGAGCACAAGAAGCAGCATTCCAGGCTGCCGAACTATATGGCGAAGATATCACCAGGGACCTCTTGATCACCTACCTAAGAGAATGATTTCAATTATCAAAACAGCAAGACAACACATACAGAGAGTCCCACGATATCCGACAAGTCAAGAATGGCAAAATACAGGAAATCGCAACTGTTGCCACTGATCTACTCATGCACAGATCACGACTACCACCAAATACTATTAGCGACTATGCTTTTATCCAATAGCTATTTGCATGTATGCACTCCAAACTACGACAAGATGTTCAATCTCGATATGAAGGTGATGAATCTATTCATGATATTATCGCCACTGCGGAAAGATTAGATTCCATCAACCGAAGCACTGGAGCATATGGAAAAGACAGGCATGAGAAAAAAGACCACAACTATAGAGAACAGAAACCGGATTGCAAACCCAAGAAAGGGTTCAACAAACAAACTAATCCCTCCAAAAGCAAGGAACGAAAAGATAAAGGTGCCTGTTTCACTTGTAGTGGCAAAGGACACATAGCAAAAGACTGTCCAAGCAAGAACGAGAAAGGAAAGACGAAAGTCAAGAAGGAAGCATCTTCCAACTTAGCAGAACAAGAGGACAGATATGACGAAGTCTCTATCAACACTCTTGAGATCGAAAGCTATGCATCAGCTAAAGCAACTCGGCCCGCAATAATCAATGCACAACATGCATTAGAAGGTACTATATTCATCAATGGGAAGGAAGCTAGAGTCTTGTTTGATTCAAGAACGATTGGAGTCAACCTGATTAGCGTAAACGTCGTCACTGTTCACGGTATTACGTATACAGAAATGGAAAAACCGACCAAGATACACATGGCTATGAAAGGATCTCAATCGGAAAGCCACAGGGAATGTATCGTCGATATCTCCTTTGGATAACTCAATGCCAGAGGCAACAAAATGATCATTAGAAACCTAGCAAAGTACGATGCTCTCATAGGAATGCCGTTTCTCAAGCAACACCAAGCTACAATCGAATGTGGCAAGTTAGCAATAGTGTTTCCCAAACAGAAAGTTAGGATTAACTGCACACCTACTAGCGGAAACATAAGAGCAGCCATAGTCAGTACCGAAACTATTATGGAACAACACCCAGAGGTATTCCCGGAAGTTATACCAGAAGGATTACCACCGCTCAGAAAGATAAACCATGAGATCAGACTCAAACCAGGAGCAGAACAAAGGAGTTTACCAACTTACTCTATCCCAGAATGGTGGGTATCAGACCTTGGAAAGTGGATAGAAGAGAAGATAGAAAGCGGGATTATTGAACGAAAAGAGGTTCATGGAGCAGCCCCTATGTTCGCCCAGGAAAAGAAAGATAAGATACGCATGAGGCCACTGGTTGACCTCAATGCAAGGAATGATAAAAACATCAAGGGCGATGAAACGATTCCAAACCAGAGGATGATCCTGAATTCGCTAACAAGAGCTAGATATCGAAGCAAGATAGACCTTAGCGATGCCTATTTCCAAACAAGAGTGGAGCCAAAAGATGTTGATAAAAACGGTTTCAAATCACATTTTGGATGTTTTGTCAGCAAAGTTATGCTGCAGGGAGATATGAATGCACCAGGAACATTCATGGGCATAATGTCTGAACTATTCGCTGACTACTTGGGAAACTTTGTATGGGTGTATATTGATGATATACTCGTATTCTCCGATACAGAGGAAGGCCACTTGATACACATATCCAAGGTCTCCCATAAGCTCAGGGATGCAAAATTCTATGCAAGCAGGAAGGAATCAGAATTCGTATGCACCAACATGGATGTGCTAGGACACATAATTGACGAAGAAGGTTTAAAGCCATCACCTGAGAAGATAACGAAAATTGAAGAATGGACTACACCTCAGAATAAAATGCAACTGCAGGAATTCCTCGGTACTGTTAACTATATCAGCCAATTCCTGCCTCACATAGCAACAATAACTGCACCCCTTACGGCGCTTACTGGAACAGAAGAATTTGTGTGGACTGCAACACAGGACCAAGCCATGGAAAATGTTAAGCGAATGATTGCACAAAACGAGGTTATGAAACCATTACACTATGAATCAGCATTACCAATATGGCTGATAACTGATGCATCAGACACTGGAGTTGGAGCTTGTGTAGGACAAGGAGAAATAGCTGATACTGCAAGACCGGCAGCATTACATAGTAGGAAATTCTCCAACGCCCAGATGAATTATGGAACCACAGACAGGGAAGCATTAGCGATTGTGGACGCACTTACAGCACTCCACCACCTCCTGGCAGGAAACAGGTTTACGATTGTCACAGATCATCAACCCCTAATGCACCTGAAGACAAGTAAAACACCAACCAAGTAATGGCCTCGTTGGAGAGGATTCATAGGCCAATACGATACTGAAATAGTATACCGGCCAGGAAAAGGGAACTATTTAGCTGACGCTTTATCATGCCTTTATGTGAACGATAACGAATATCCTCATTACGCTAAAGACCCTACTGGAGAAGAACTGGAATCCCACCCTCAATTACCCTCTGATAACCAACCTATTGCCCTTTACACTAAATACCTATCGAGCAACATGTCTCGATATGAGAGCCTTCCTGTCCAATATATTCATAACCACGATAGCTGTGGCAGTGAATGCGACATCAAAGACGATCGAGAGTACTCTCCTATTCATGATTGGGAAGATTATAGGAGTATCGGCAGCAACAGAAGCCTGGAAGAAATAGATCACTCAGCCATGCACTGGTCTTTCTGCGATATACAAGCCTGCCGTGATCATGAAGAATTAAAACCCCCTACCAAGTCCTACAGCGGTTTCCCAGGTAGCAGCCCGCCAGCAACTGTTTTCCCCACTGATGAAGATGAAGACATGGACGCAGAACATGACGAAATCATTTCAACTCAACCCAGACTGGATCTATCTAAAATTCAGAAACGACTACATGAAGCTCTCGGTTGCACAACCACCGGTATACCATGCGAAAGCCCTGAGGGCCTGTCACAAACCTGACTAAGCGAGGAATATGGTCTCATATGACGCATGGTTATGCGTCATAGGTTTGTGATTTGTTTCACATGACACGCACTCGCGATGTCATCGTTATAAGGTTATTGGTTGATGTTTTTCACATGACTACGACTGTGGTCATATGATTTATGAACTTTCGCACATGACTCACATTACGAGTCATGGGATTCACTCATGTGACGCGAGTTGCGCATATGACTTGTTGTTTGGATTATGATTGGTTTAAGTATGTTGCGCAGTTGACTTGTTAGAAGTCAGCTGATGGATTTCGCACATGACTCACTACGAGTCATGTGGTCGTGTGACTCAAGGGTATGAGTCACCAGGGTTAGGGT
>QOVD01009672.1:0-10139 GCA_003521225.1 Tuber microsphaerosporum | reverse complement strand
GAACAGGAAACTGGTGCTTTCTTTCCTTTATCTTTCTTTGGGCGTTGTCTACTCTGGATTTGCATTTGCTTTCTTTCCTCTCTGTCTATCTGCCTGTAATATACTTATTCAGCTTTGTACTATTGGAATTCAGATATAGGATCTAGCAATCCGTTTTTCGATACACATTTTGTATTCTGGGAAATTCCCAAATCTCCGACGCTCGCATTTACTGATAAACTAGATTCACAGCCGGCCACTCGATCGAGTGATAGCAATCGGGATCGTTTAGTAACCATACAGAGGCTAAAACACTCCACAATGGCAGGTTTTCGAGATATTATTACACAACCACCCTAGGCAGAAACAGCAGTAAACAGATTCCAAAAGTAATTTGCTATAATAGCACCCACACAAAAATGTGTGTGGGTTTTTCTCTGAATTCTCCCAGAGTAGTGAGGAGTGGAATGCGCTCCTCCAAAGATACCTTACCTTCCAAGACAAGAGTTTTTGTATGGGAAAAATTCATTTCATCGCGCCTTACCCAGTTCATGTGCTAACCGCTCAGTACAAACTACAAACGAAAACCGAAATAAATATATATCATTTTTCTGATATACTATTTTTTTTTAACTTTTTTTTTCTGAGGCTGAGTTTCAAGATATCTGTAGAATTAGAATGGCTCAAAGACTTGAAATTTTGGTGTTTTGGTCTCTATATAGTTACTAAATGGCCCGTATTTAATTTGTTGTTTTCGCAATGGGCTCTGACTTGATCTGCTTTATGAACACAGCAAAACTCAATAGCATACAATAGCAGTTCTTTTTGAAACTATTTCGATACCGGGTGTTTCCAGCATTCATTCTACACAGGGGGCCTGGGAGTATAGGGGAATTTAGCTGGCTCGGTGCGCCTCTTGCTAGGCTAAGAACCACTCTTGAAAGAGTTTTGTGAGGATACCCGAAGACTTTTTGTTCTTCCCTAGGGGGGTATTTACCCGCCTAGAAGATGCCATTTCTTTAAAGACATCTCTGAACGCAAAAATATTATCCTGTAGTAGGTATCTGGAGTGGAATATAAAGCCAACAACCTAGGGAATTTATTGAAGTAGATTTGCCAAAAGGGTATGTAGTTTTGGTGAAGTTAGAAGGGAAAGGGGGAAGAAAAGCGGTTTCGTTTGGAGAATGATTGAGATTAGTGTAATTTTGAAGTGTTGTGTATGATAACTATCAACTCCCCTCAAATGACGCAAACCGACCATGGTTGCCAAATCCACATGGAGCGCACTCGAGTACCAGGGTACCATTCCGCTTTTGTTACCTTAGCGGCTCTCTTGCCGAGCCAGCTAAAATCCCCTAATGGAGCCAATTTCCGCAGTTATTGGACACTTGTACATATGCACTTTCACCTCGTCCCTGCCTCGATTCTTTCTTGGCAGGTCAAATAAGATTCCTTAGGTAAATTGGGGTTACTGCGCTATTTGCCCAGCGAGAGCCAGCTACTAGTATAGTTATTCCACCTCAGTTAACCGACAGAAAGTCAGTAAGTTACCAAGGCTATCCGGTCCTTCACAACGGGCCCTCTTCGTAGGCCACCCTTCTCCGCTTCCAAACTTTAACATCGTGGGCAACTCATGGAGAAGGCTTGTGGAATAGCTGTGAGAAACATGGGGGGTACGGCATAGTTCATGCCCCACTGAGGTTAGTTAGGTGAGTTGGTATTAGGTGGGGTGTGGTGAAGAACCCAGGGACTCTGCACCCCACTATCGTACCACGCATGAGGGTCTGAGGTAATAATCTGCGGAGTCGCCGCGTCAGCAAAAAAGGTCCCATAACAACGCCTTCTAAGGGAGAAGAAATGGCAACGGGTTCACTAGGTTTGTTTTGGAGAATTCCGCGAGCAGCTGAATAATAAGAGAGGGTTGATTGGGTGTTTGCATACGGTACGAACCGCCGTCTAGGGCCCAGTGTCGGAGCACATTTGTGGTGACAAAAATGAAAAGCAATTGGGAGATGAGCCTGGGATCATCAGCGGCCGGCCTAATCAATTCTTGCCGAAGTCTTGGCACAACAAGCTCACTGCATGAAGAGCTGCAGGCTTTCTGCAGAGAGAGGAAGATACCGTATCCACCCAATCGTACAGTATCATGGCCCCAAAATATGTCCACTAATATCAATGACCGCGCCCGTTAGATGTAATACTCGAATAGAGATCGCGGTGGATGGCTACGCAGGCTCGTTTTTCTCGCATATGATTGGCTTTGAAAGAGGCACCGCATAGGTATGATGCTCACGCATTGGAGTACTCTGGGAAAGGGGAATTCTTTAAATCCGGGGAAGCTCCCCCGTCCCCTCTAACTCAACCTCGCTGATTTCTTGGCACATCATCCGCAATATTTCAAAAAATGGAGTCTGCGTAAGTTTTTTTTTTTGGGCTGACCTCCTGTTTAAATACGATCTATTCGTTCCTTGCAGTAATTCTAATGCTTCCAACCTTCGAGGATGTGCTCGCACTTTCAACCTGGTGTGTGTTAGTGCAACTGGGGTTGCACAACCTCTTCCTGCAGAGCTCGGACCACTCCCTCTTTATCCACACGATGATGGCTTCTTCTCTGTGCTTGGCCCACCGCTCACTCATGCGACACGTGAGGACCAAGCCAACGGATCTGCCCATGATACCCTCGCTTGCAACCCTATCAACCCCTCTGCCACCCTAATGCTTCGAAAGGACAAAGTCTTTTGTGGGTCACCCAAATGTTCTGGAAATAAGTGCGCACCTCCTCCCACAATATTTTTGTCCTTCATGTCGACTAACCGAGAGAAGAGGTCCACACGTGTGCTCCGGTCGTTCCTACAGTTGTCGCGTGCTAGACTGTTCTCGGTCAACCCCGTTCGGAACGAAACAGGCACTCAACCGACACTATGAGGCAATACACCTTGCAGAGCGGTTTGATTGCCCAGTCTCCGGTTGTGAGTATGTTGGCGAGAAAGGGATCAAGAGACACGATAATCTAGTTGCTCATATGAGGAACGTGCATGGAGTATCACCAGCAGGCGGATCGCGAAGGGAGTAGTTGGTTGATTCGTAAAGTCTTTGGATGACACTCTTTAAAAATCGCACCCCGAGGTACCATTGCGGAGGATTTTTTCTGCTTGGATGGGTTCGATGTGGGAAGAGGCAAAATTGAGTATGCCTCTTACGTTCTTCAATTTTGTGCTTACATGTTACTTGAATCGATTTGATATCCCAATTTTTCTTATTCTTTCTTCTGCCTTTGTTTCCATGAGTTGGTATAATATTCTGTGGTGCCTAGGAGATAAAAGAGAGGCAAACCTGAAAGTAAGGCTCAAGTGATTATGCTTCCTTGTATTTGACTATTGGGTACAATGAAACAAGAATACCGGGGAACTTGAAAAGGGGTGTTTAGGAAAGAGTGTGAATATAGATTATCTTGAAGGACAGTATCGGCACAAGCTCGGCCAGGTAACAGTTCGACACTAAAGCCGAGCCCTCCTTGCCCCCTTATTTTATTGTCGCTAATGAACCTTGGGGTTCGATTTTCAGTCGAGCCAAGCCGGAATATGCAGAGAGCAACCTGTAATGAAGAGAATCGGATAAAACACCTACAAAATTGAGAAAGCTCTGACAACCTCTGACAAAGAGAGCCACCATTTAGGTTCAACATAGTACTCTAGGGTGAGTAATATATCTGTGTCTACAAAAATAGAAAGCAAGGCCCAAGTGAGGATCTCCTACTTCGTAGCTCTGTTTAGTACCTGATTCCGTATTTTCCTGCGAGACTAAACCATGTTTTTATTATTTTCACCCTTAGCACACTTATGTGGAAACAATAAAGCGATGGTTGGCTAGCTTGATGGTGGAGAGTAGCTTGTTTGCGGACTCATGACTTCCTCTCATATTCTGAACTATAATTTCAGATACAGTCTCCGGCAACCTGTAGCTGGATATTCATTTTATTTTTCCAGAAATTCCAACATACTATTCCTTACCCTCTCATTTAGTGTTGGAAATGATCTGTGGAGAGCCGAGCACTCTAAGAGGTGAGTAGAAGGAAGGGTTCGCACAGCCGCATGATGGGTACGGATAGTGGAGGAAGAGATTTAGTGAATGTGAGAACAAGAGAGTATTTAAAGGTCAAATGTATTGTTATGAGATACCGATAGCCGAGGATGGACAAGTATGAGAGAGACAAAGAAAGTAAAGTAAAGGAGGATATCGCTGTTATTGTCTGAATTCGTTGCTTGCTTGTATTATCTATGGCGGAAGGAATGCTTTATATACAAAGAGCTACATCGTATTCTTTCTCGCACCGGTACTCTACCGGAGATGTTCCCACTCTTGCATGCTTTCTACTCGGGTGCATCCTCCGCTCTCCTCTCCGAACATTTGCGGCAATGTATGCGAATCCTTCCATAAGTATACCAGCCAGGTATAAGATTCCCTCCTCCGTGATTGATAACAACTGACAAAGGAAACTAGTAATGAGAGACTAACATGATAGGAAAGATACATAGGAAAAAAGTCCGTGTTCCAAGAGGTACAGAGTCATCGCCGGTGATTTTCAACAAAATGAGTATCCTGCCATGAACAGTTTCGTTAATCCTGTTATTCACAATGTAGAAAGGAACTGATTAAGAGATGAGAAAAGAAGCGAAAACAGAAGCGAGTGCAAAGAAGACAAGTGAGCTCCTTAACGAATGAGACCCAAGTCAATCTTATGAGTAAGCCTCGACGAACAACCTATGATATCCAACATTTAGGGGCTGTTTGGTGTGACAACTTGTGAAGTTTGGTCAGCTACAGACCATGGTCGAAAGAACCCTGTACTCTAGCTCAGAAATGGCCAACCAATTGCTGCTGGTTGGTTTTGGGCAACTATCAGGCGGTGGGGCACAGCGGATCCAATCCTAAGTTACCGAACAGCAGAAGACTTTTATTGGCACGAACAATTTAATAAAGAAAAGAAGAAACGCAAATAGGACTGAGTGAATAGCGAGCGAATGCGATGATGAACAGAAAACAAACAAGTAAGGGAAAACAGGCTGCCTTATATCCTTCTCAAGAGAAAACCTTCTTCCCGACATGTTCCCAGCACATGCCATATCGCTCTCCTGCTTTCTGCCACTCAGTCGCTCATCAGAATGCTTCTCCGAGATATTCCCCAGGTAGAAGCACCATTTGCCGAGGGTAGAGTTGATGTTCGGCTATGATCAGGCTCCGTGTTTCGTTGTAAGTTAGGTGAAGATGTGTTTGATACTGTCGCGTTAGATATAGAAGGGCGAGGTGCGCAGTGGTAAGAAGCTAGAAGTGGTGGAACGCCCTTGGAGCAACGGTTGGTTTCATGTAGTTGTAGTTGCGTTTCTCGTCCTGCAGGAATGGGAATATATGTATGTGGTGAGCAGCTGAAGATGACGGATGCCCAAAAGTTGTTGTAAACCATTGTTTGTAATTCACATCTGCCAAACAGTCCCGTGGCCACAAACAATGGTTTAGGACCAAACCATTCTTTGCGGTCTCAAAGTTGTCACGCCAAAAAGCCCCTTAGTGTTGAACCATATTTACAGATTGTCACTCGATCGAGTGATAGGTTATGTTGGCATCGTTTCTGTAATTATTGTTTCACGAATTGTCTTAGACAAGGGAAGGAGACTCTGGGTTTAATGAACAGTCGTTAAGCTCCAAGGATGAAGAGGTTGTTAGTAGGGGAGGTGAAAAGAGAAGAAGGGAACGAAAGCTAGACACTATATGAGAAACAAACATAAGGAAATCATTGGAGTGTAGGAATGCGTACAAGGAACACACAGACGTATTCCTAGAATAATAGTAAGCAACATAGTGCAGTATTAATTTCAATCAAGTGCGGAGATCAACTAAACGATCAATATCACCACCTCCAGATCTATCTTGTAACATAATGGATGAATTACAGGAGTAATATATCCGCAAGACCTAATTCTGACATTTACCTCCGTGGCCAAATAGAATAGAAGCTATGAGTTAGTACCCTAATCTTTTACCACTGGTAGAATAGGATATATGACTAGAATCGGCAAACCCTGCTCCGCTGGTGGCCAACGACGACCTACCCTTTCATGTTCAGACCTCACAGCTCGACCAGGGCAGCATCGTCCTACAAGCACTTATGAAGGGTGTTGTGTTGTAGGTATCCCTTTGGCTAACACAGAATTTGGGGCGTAGGGATGCTGTTCCATTGATGGGGGGAACAGCTGATAATGGAGGGTGCTAGACATTGGGACTGGCCTGAGTGTTGGAGAATAAAATAGAGAGCATGGGGGCATAAGAAGGGGGGAAGGTGGACGCGAATAAGAGTATATGTTGAGGAATGATGTTGCTATCGATGAAAAGCTGGGCAAGGGTTGCCAAGGAACCAGACTGTATGCCACACATTTCGTTTGGGGTCGGGTATTGGCGAGAATGTTCATGATGCCACTTCCCTTCATCTTGTGTTAGGTGCTATGGAAAGGGAGAGATTCAGGCAGTGAACAAGAGTTGGTCTTCAGATTCATTTTTTTTTGCCTAATCACTTGTGTTTTTCAAAAAATGTTTTATACTGAGAGTAGAAAGAACACACCGCAAACCCCAATCATTGCGATTTTCCCACAGATCCTTTAATTTAGTTCGAATTAGTCCTCTGATATCACCTCTGGCCACCAAAATAAACTCACCACCTGCACAAACCATGAATGGTAATTACCAATTTTCCAAAGTATTGCAAGTATATTAGAAATAACAAGATAGAATAGGAGCACAAAAAGCAAAGTAACCCAAGGATAACGCCAAAGAAAAGCCCACACCAAACTCTTTACCGTCAACCCTTTTGTAGTTCTGCCGTCGGGAGTGTTGGAGATGTTGCCGCTGCCCTTATGATGGGAGATCGTTACCGCCGATATGACCCCGTGTACCATGCGGGCGCATTAGGTATTGCCCAGGGTGGGTGGCGGGCAATAAAGAACACGAGCAATAGAAGGTATAGGAACGCGTAGTGTAGGAAGTATGGTGGCTCCGGGATCGGAGGAAGAAGCAGACTGCCGTATGTAAATAGGACGTGGGCCCCACGGGCCTACAACACGCGAGCTATGACCCCGCAGTGCCCTGGCAACCGGCAATACCTTTTCCGCCATGCTCTGTGACAGAATGGCTCCCGCGAGGAGCAACCCGTGTGCTTTGCCCAATTGGCAGTGGGTTCTCCCAACCCTTCATTAGAAATGGACACAGAAGACCTCATTTTAGAGATTAAACTGAGAAGAAGAAACTTCACAGGCGGCCCAAGCTGGTTTGATGGGTAGTTATTGCTATTGAAAATAGGGGAATAGTAAAGCGGTAAAGGCAAAAAAGAGGAGGTATGTGGGTGTCGTGGGACATCTACTGAATTTTTCCCTCCTGCCTTCAACTAGTACGGACAACCTTGACTGTACAGGAATCTTTCAATGCGGCACTAGAAATTCACCTGATATCCATGATATCAACCTTACCCTTATAACCCTCGATACCCTGACTACCAGGATTCCCAAGCATGATTCCGGATCTCTATATACAATAGCTTGATCGATGCAATGGGGGACGCCTTTGCCATAAGGTTTAGGACAAAAAGTACTAATCCTACATATGATCAGATGGGACCTAACAATATAGGCTGAGAAATTTCGTGCTCTCTTTTCTATTTCGTTTCTTTCTTTTCTCATGTACTTGAATAGCTTTTAGTTCAATTGAAGGTATTATTTTTACAATGTGAAAAACAACTTGACTAGAATCCTGATTCGAACATAGAAAGGGTTTCATTGTCAACGTGTCCCCCGTTGCATTGGTCGAACTGTTGTATCTAGCCGGCAGGAATCATGTCTTAAATCTGTGATTCCCATTCACCCAGGGGTCCGTTGACGTCCATTTCTATAACTATTGGACGCTCCCACCCGTGCACCCCGGACCCGCCCCCGCTTCAGTTCTTCCTTGGCAGGTCAAACTAGATTAACTAGGTTAATCAGGGTTACTGTACAACCACAGGGTGGAAGGTCTTGGCCCCCCCCCCAATTTTGTACCAAAAGTAGCTTACTTTTAAGACATTTATCAAGCCCTCCTAATGCAAACAAAAATATACTGGTAATTAAACTAGAGTGGGAAGTCCATGAGGATTTGCCTTCTTGTAATTTTTTTGTATTAAAAAACTGCTGTCAAGAATAGTTGCAATGTGTTTGGCAGTTAGGTAGGTAGTACTTGTAATTTTGTATGAGAGCTCCATATAAAGGGTACATCTGTATGAGATCAGCTGTGGAATATCTACAATAACCTTTGACCAATGTAACCTAGGAGCTAAGAAAGTTATACAATCAAATTTCATGTGTTGAATCCAGTAAGTGGAGCCGTTGATGGTGAACTGTCCTCATACCGTTCTGGTAAAGTCAACTGTGAGTCACATTAACAGTCACATCAGTGGACACGTATGTAGGCTGGGCAGTCATTTCTTTCTTTATATATAGCCCCAATCCTGGCCCGTAGCTAGGGAATGGAATCACTTGTTTGTTTTACTTCGAGGCACATTCAGCTGGTGTCGATAGACCAGCATATTGCATGCGCACATCTCTTCTCCATTCAACATCATGGACATTTCCTGCTATCCATAATAATTACCTTAATTGTTTACTCCATATAACAGGTTGATTGAGTTTGTGAAGTGGGGTGCTTTTGGTGCGAAATGGGGGGGGGGCCGGGGGGGTACCAAGACCTTCCACCCGGTGGTTGTACTGTACTTGTACCGGCACTCTTTGTTAAGTGTGGGTCAGATAATAGCAGTATGCTGATTTCGACCTCTGTTAACCCGCAGGAGTTCGGCAGGCTACGCAGGCCATCCCATCCTTCACAACCATCCTCCGCTGCATCCAAACCTTAACATTGCGGGGAACTCTTGTCGAAATATTCTGGAATAACTGAGAGATATGGGGGTAGGGCATAATTCATGTCCACTGAGGTCAGTTAGGTGAGTGAGGGTTGGGTGCGGTATTGAAGTGAACCTAAAGATATTACACTCTACAATAGAGTATTAGGTGGAAGGGTCTGAGGGAATAATCTGCGAAGTCGCCGCGTCGGGGAAAGAAGGTCCCATAATGATGCCCTCTAAGGGATAAGAAAGAGTTCACTGGGTTACCGTATTCCACACCATAGAGACCGCCCGGCATAGGGAGCCATCTGCAAGTTTAGGCAATGTGATTGGCTGAGCCTCAATCCATAATTCAATAGTGGTCAGTATTTGGGTGGATGGCTGGCTTTGCCAGGAGCTCGCTATGGCACGGAATACGTTAGTTTGGGAGAATTACGCGAGAAGCTACACACTACAAGAGAGGGTTGATAGGGAGTATTTGCGTACGGTACTGTACTACTGGTAGTACGGGGCCTGGTGTCGGGGCACAGCGTGGCGTTAAAAACGAAGGACGAGTTGAAGGTGAACCTGGGAGCATCAGCGGCCGGCCTAATCCATTTTGACTGTAGTCTTAGCGTAGAAAACTCACTACATGAAGAGCTGCAGGCTTTCTGCAGAGACAGGAAGATAGCCATGCAATCATATCATAAATCGGAACTACACTATTGGACACCAAGAATGCGCACTTTGGACTGCGTTCACTAATTTTTACTATGGGGGGTTCAATAGCAAGTTATTTTCTGGTGTAAATTGACTTTTGTGCTCATAAGAACTGGTCTGAGACACTAATTCTTGGTGTCCATTATAGCTAGGTGCAATTGTATGTCGAGTGCTGTAATACCAATGGTCGTGCCGGTGTTTTTTCCATTTCGGATACCTTAGCTACTCTAAAACATTGACTACAACTGCACGCCTAGCCCCTAAACTCGGGCCTTACCACAAATTAAGGAAAGTACAAGTCCCTCAATCACCCATCTCACTATCCCCCCGATGATGTAGTCCCTCGTCTCCGTCACCCTCTCCCCCACCGCATCCATATCCCCCCCTTGATCATGCCGGTTAGATGTAATACTCAAGTATATGGGAGAGAGCTCTCAGTGGATCCCTACTGCAGGCTTGTTTTTCTCACTTATGATTTGTTTTGAAAGAGGCGCAGCATATGTAATTTTATGATGCTTACGCATCTGAGTGCTCTAGGAAAGGGGAA
>QOVD01009671.1:0-23867 GCA_003521225.1 Tuber microsphaerosporum | reverse complement strand
AAAAACATAAGGAAAAAAAGGATATGAAGCGAAAAAAGCTGGTTCCAAGATCAGAAAAATACCTAAGCTATGTCTTCACCAAGATCTTTTTGAATTTCCTGCTGAAATCGTGATGGCCGTGAAGTTGTAATGGTCCTCCGAAATGATTCCGAAGAGCCTGATCATCCTTAGAAGCCCTGACTCCTCCCTTCGCAATCGCTGCCCGCTCTGCCGCAAAGGCGTCCCTGCGGTCTTGTCTTCGTTGGTCGATAGTTTCCTGACTGATATGTCCAAAGCCATTTCTCCGGCGATAACACGCTTCGATGATAGCACCCGCGTCGATGAGGCGTCTCGGGATTGTCTGAACAACTTGGAAGATCTCCATCGGGTCATTTACAGCCCTGATTTGCGGCTCACCAGTCTTGAAGATGGTGAGAGCAATTCGGAAGAGAGTCTTTGATCCCTCGCTACATTTCGTAAAAAAAGGTTAGCACGCGTCAAGAATGGGTAGTAGAGTATGAAAACATACTAAAACAAACAATCCCAAACCCGGAGGACACTCTCAATGGGCAGTGATCCAATAAACCCGCTCATGAACCACGAAGAAGTGCATAGAGTAACCGGCGGCAGCCTCGCAGAGTCAGGATCAAAATCGCTACCGTCGAGATCACCACCAATCTTGGCCCAGATACCAGGCAAACTCTCCCGGACACTCATCATAAGCACCCACTGATCAACACTAGAACCCTCCAAGTTTACCTCGTGGGTCCCAGGGAGATGAGTGTGGGTAAGGATATACAGCATCCAAAAGGCCTTCTCCTCACCCATAAACAGCAACAAGAGACCAGCCAAAAAGTTCAAGCTCTGACAATAACCGACTTTGGGAACATGAAGCGAGAAAGCAACCAAGACTCTTCTCAACTGCTGTACGATCGGTGTCTCCATTTGCTGCTGTTGAATCTTAGAAAGTCTTTGGGCTCCGGGGGAAGTATCAGGCTTGAATTTTATGTTGTCGGGAAAGGTGCGGTGAAGATCTACCCCATGTTTAGCAAGAATACCACAAGTGGCTTAGATGGACCGCAAACCTCTTTCAATTAGTTCAGAATCAGGAGATACCAAGCCGTCGCCCTTCTTGACCAATTCATCATACAATCCAGGATGCTTGTTAAGCATCTTTTGACCTCCTGCATACCAGAACCAAGCCGCGCCTCTCCACTCTGGAGGGATACCTTTCCTCACATACCGTTTGACCTTAGTCGACTTCGGTGGGAATCGTACAGGACCCCCCTCGCTACTCGGTGACAAGCCAGACTCCTTCAGTAATATCTCCCATTTTCCACGCCGCCTTCGTAGAGTTTCCTCATAGCGTGCGTTCCACTCGTCGTATTCCTGAAGAGTCACGTATTGAGTTTGTTTTCGGAATCTACGGTAAGTTAGCGTTAAGCTTTCCAGTCAGAAACAAGGTTGCCCACCCGTAACGATCCCTAGCATCTTTAGGAAGCACCCCATTAGCCATAGCAGGGTTCTTCTGTGGTGTATCCGATGGATCCCCGACAGCGAGAAACGTCGGAGATTTCGGCTCGGGCACAACTGGTTTAGATTGGAGTATCTTCAGAGCTTCTTCCGTGGGAGTTAGTTCAACAGCCGAGCTCGTGTCGTATTCTTTGTGGTCACTACGTTGCCCATTCCCTTGAGCACTAGATTCAGGCTCGATAGTATCTTTATACCCAGGCACCTCGTCTCCTTTCGAGTCAGATTCGAGATCCTCCTTCAGACCAGATTCGGCACCAGTATGTTCCACCGTCTGAGTTTTATGGGTTGCTTCCAGCTCTTCCTTCTGCTCCTCTAGCGCCATCTGCCTAACATTCTCTTGCTCCGCCATCCTGGACCTAACCGATGGAGAAACGTCTCCTTCCAAAACAGAATCACCCACGCTCCTCCTTGCTTGTTCCCTACCGTCAGCAAAGCTAGCTTGTCGCGATACACCGCCCAGAGCTGAATCTGCCCTCGCACCACCCTCGTCCGACACGGATCCGTGCCGCGATGTTGCTCCTCCTAGCACAGAGTCACCTTTGCTCCTCCGGCACTCTTCCTCTGAGGTAGGATGTTCCAAGATTTCTTCGTCAGTATCGCTGCCGTACATTCCGATAGCTTCGTCAACAGTCATAGCATGGCTATCCTCCGTTAGCTCCGAGGAGCTGGTAAAAGTACTGGAACGGTTCTCTTCCGCAGCAGATAAGGCCGAGCGAAACGAGGCACGCACCTCATCAGTGGCGCTTAGAGGTCCAAAGGAACTGTGCGGGGATGTGTTGGCGCTGGTGTTGTTACTATATGGTGGTTGTGGGGGTGTGTACAGATGAGACCTGGGTGGGTTCCTGGGGTCGTTTCGCGGGGGAGGATAATTCTTGCTCTCGTTGTTGGCAAAAAGGTCAGGAGCAGAGCTCGATGGACCGTTGGAGGAAGGGTACCCTCTCAGCGTAGGAGGACCGCCTCGTAAAGAAGAAGCAAACACCTGAGTACCAGGATGAGGAGAGCCAGTTGTAAATCCTCTCTCTCTCGCGATCGAATTGAAAGCTAGCGGCATTTTGAGCCCCGGAGGCGCAGCGCCCGGCGTAGGCGACTCTGTTTGTTCACCATTTTTTCGGCCTCGCCTACTCTGTCCATTCATACCTCGCCTACCCTGTGGATGACCTGGCGGTAACCCCACCTTTATTCCCCGTTCCATGCTCTTCTGTCGAAGCAACCTATCACGGCCGCCGGACGAACCGTCTGGGGAGCCCCAACTCTGTTCTTGTTCCATCATCCTCCTATGAATCTGTTTCGACAGCATTTCCGGACCAACACCCACATTATCCCTCCCGCGTTCCTCGGAGCTCTGTCGCATCCTTGGGCTCGGTCTGCCGGCCGAATTTTGTCTGTACATGGATGAGTTCGACCGCAACCCAGGACCCCGTTGCCCGTCTCGTAATTCAGGAACAGAAATCATCTTTCTTACAGGAGCCCGTGGGAGGTGGGAATAAGAGGACTCCTGAGGAGTAATTTCCTTTGGTGAAAGGACGACAGGGGGAAAGTCAAAATGCAATTCTTCATCAGGTCTGAAAGGGGAATGAGGCTCTTGTTGTTGAAGTAGCCGAACCCCTTCCTCCATGGAAGGCCGGGGGGATGGCCGAGGAGAAGGTCTAGGGGAGGGCTGACGGGAGTCTGAAGGAGAGGCTGTCATCGTAGAAGCTTGTTTACGAAACAACCAACTTGTGGTAATAACAATGAAAATGGAAAAAAAAGAAAAAAAAAGAGAAGGCTCTCTCCAGTGGCCAGACGAAGGGATAGGAGATATTTTTTGTTTGCCCCTTTCTTGCAGCAGGGAGACGAAGATAGAGAGAGGATAGGGAAGATGCAAAGAGAGAAAACGGATGACGATCAGACAGGTTTTCCTTATTTGTTGGTTTTAAGTGAAAAGCAGCAGCTGCCGCGGCTGTTGGGACCCTTTTGTTTGGTGGTTGCTCTGGAGCAAGCAGCAGGTACGACAACGTTGAAAACGAACGAGAGGAATAATAACAAAACGAAGGAACCGAAGCAACTCTCCAAAGAGTATATGATCGGGAAACGAAGGGGGGGTACTCTTAGAAAACCAGAGATAGAGAAAAAGATCGCAAAAGAGGGGAGTATTAGATAGCGGCTTGCACCACCATACTCGCTGGTGGGACCGACTGTTGTATGTTGGAACTGCAGAAGAGATGGAATAGAGGGAGGAGGGCTGGCTCCCACGATGGCTTTCTCTTCTCCTCCCGCAAGTTTTTTTTTTTTTTTTTTGCCCTCTGCCCGCTGCGGGTTCTAGATCCCGGGCCCGAGTCTATTTGTTGTTGCCGTAGTTGCGGAGTATGATGCAGCGCGGTGCGATGAGGTTTCGTGAATCCTCTTTCCCCTTTCGCACCGTCCCTTCTTCACTTGACAATGGCAGACAGACAAGGCAGGAAAGGGAGAAGAGGGAAGAGGACAATAACAGGATTGGATTGGATAGGATCGGGGACAAGATGGGAAGGGTTGGGAGGCGCTGTTGCCCGAGTACTCGTACTATTTCTTTCTCCCCTGCTGGGACGACCGCAGACCGAGATGGGAACCGGTGGCACGGCGTGGGCAACCGTACTGTAGTCTGTGCGGAGAGTCAAATGTCTCTCTTTTCTCGCGATGTTTGACCCTAGTCTAAGATTTGCAGCGTATGTATGTAAATCAATGTACTCGAGTACAGTGCCGGTACTGGATTCGAACTACAGTGCTCTTAGTAAATATAGGAAGAAATGCATTCATTCGTTCACATCCCTTCCACACCCACATTGAACCGAATCTCCTTCCCTCTCTTGTCCACTCAACTGAATTCGGGTACCAGTGTGGCGGTGGTGAGGGTGCGAATGAGCATGACGAATAGTTTTGGCTGATTACCCTATCATAGTAGAAGTACTATATGATAGTATCGCTGCCTATAATAACTTCCTTCCTTCCCTCCTTCCTTCCTTCCCCCAATGATACCCCATTCTCTCTCCTCTTTTTCCTTTATTTTGTATTATGATACTCTGCCAAAGTAATTCCGGCAACAATTGACCCCCGGCCCCTGCCCGTCTCCCTCTCACCTCTTCCCAGACGTTCATCTGGGATCAAACGCTTGGTCTTTTTGAGCTTACGTAGAAATCCCCCCAAAGGACATAACAACCATGCCAGTCCTCCATTCACCACGACATACGATAACCATTTACCCTCACACCGATATCATATTGCCCAAGTTAAACCTATTTCATACAAGCATTTCCCGTAGGAAGGAATATAGAACGAGGGAAATCCCAAAAGGGAAAAAAAGCAAATAATAATAATACCAAAGACCCAATCTCCCGGGACTAGGTTGTTATTACTCGAGTATAAGGTGAGAGAACGAACCCCCTTACAACCCTGCCTCCCACAACCCAGCCATCTAACCCCGGTCCATCAAAGACGCCGGGTTCTCCTTCCCCACCAGATACTGTAATCACAAAAGCGCTCCCGTCTGCTTGACCAAACTGCCGAGTGAGGAACGGGAGATCATCAACTTATTTAACCTCACATATTACTAAAACTTCAACTCCTGCCAACCAAGAGAGGAAAATGCGAAAATAAGAAAAACAAGGGCGGGAAGTGATCGATCGATACTGTGCTTTTCAACTTATATAATTCTAACTCATCTGGAGATGCAATCGAATTGCATGAGAGTGTAATTTTAAACCCTTTGGTACTTCAGAGTCCTTGGCGTAATGCTATGCGAAACAAGGGAAAAAGTAACCATAACCATATGGAAAGGAAGGAAAAAGTAAATGGAGAGTTGACACTAGAGTAAAACGTCCCGGGAGTGGGATCACCAATACCGGTGCGGTACCACCATTCATGGCACATTGCACAATAAAGGGCTTCCCGCCTGTCAGTTTCTCTCAAACTCTTTTTTTACCAGTTATACGACCTATCATTCCGTACCGTAGCTATTACCGGTATGCGGTCAACCGCAATGGCCAAACTGCTCCGTTTTTCACCTTACAATTTTGTCACCGCCCCGGTCCCCCACAAAGTCTGTACCATACTGGTATTGTGCGGCCAAAGTATCGTCACTGTACAGCAATCCCTCCTTATATCTACCACTTTCACCATACGCCCACAACCGAGTCATACTCTAATTCCTGCAATCAATTGATCTGCAGCCCCCCCCCACCCGCGTTCCCAATTACCGCAGAAATTGAGAAAGAACGAGCACCCCAGAAGCAGCCAAAGCGGTGAGCGCACCAAGTGCGACATGTCCCGCACGCCATCAATTTCGGGAGAAAGTCAATCTGCCGGGTGCGGTGTGGCCTTTTTTTTTTCATTGCTGGGCGGGCGGGTCATCAGGTACCGTAGTCAAATAGGTCGTTTCCGGGTTTTCTTTCGTAACGGCGTGGTGTGTGTCACAATTTACAGCACCAGTACAGTAGGGAGGAATTTTTTTTTGGAAAAAAAGGAAATATCATGCTTGCAGCCTGTATCACCGAGGAGGATGACAGGAGAGAGAGACGAGTTTGTGGAGAAAGTCCGAAAATTGATGGCAGGTAGGACAGCATGGAGGGATGGTAGGCAAATTAGAAGGTATAATAACAAAAGTGGTAGTAAAAAACAATGGCTGTCTAGGGATTTGATCGATGGTTAAGGTAAGCACTCAAGTACAGTACTCATAAGGACTAACTGCGGTGCAGCACTCGAGTACTGTACGAGCAGTGTACAACTATGTTTCTTTTCCCCAGGCAGAAGAAACCTTGTAAATATAATAAAATACTAACATGATATGATAGCGCTACGAACGCTACCAGGTTATTTGGCTGCTGTGCTGCACCTGCTAACTGTATTTCCTGCAACCTTCCCTTCCTAGCTCTGCCTTCCCCCCTCTTCTTTTCAATCAAAGTAATTTCTCACGAGACCTTCTCGCAGCAACCCAACAACGACCAACCAACCCGCCGCAAAGTTTTTCTGATATGACACCTATGACACAAACCCCCTATCCCCTCTCTAATCGCAGCGATCTTGACGAACGGCTGGTTAATCGATCAATTCGACCCCAGGCCCCCAAAGCACAATCAAAGTGGGTCCTTCTCCTTCTCCCCTTCTCCCCTTCTCCCCCTTCCTCCCCTTCCCTTTCTCCCCCTTCCCCCTCCAAGCCCTCGAGCATAGTCTGATAACACCAGATACGCCCAGTATCGCCCCCGCCATCGCCCGCAGCACCACCAATCCCTGAGCCGAAAAGTGCTCAACCTCAACCATAAATGCAGGAAAATCCGAAAAACCCGAGAATAGACTACATGCGGCGATGCACAAGTACTGTGCTGCGCCGTTTCGTATCATGCAAAACGAACCTAAGCGAACCCCACGCATTCACCGCAACGCGCCCCGGTTCAATGCCTGTCCATCTCTTCGCAAATGCAGGAACAATAACAGACGCTTTAACAGATCCCGTAGTATACCCTCTGATGAACCATACATATGTGCGTAAACGCATTACGACCCCGTATAGTGCGGAATCCCCGACGGATTAAGCTTTGCCCTTGTTCGGAGGGGAAAGGGGGAAGGAGAGGTACTCGAGTACACGTGGAGGGAGGGAGGGGTAAAAAGTTCTCTTCACTTACTCTCTCTCTATGTTTAGTTAACTCTTAACCGTGGGTATTAACTTTACCTCCGATTTGATCATTTGACTTGTTGAATTGCCATACGAGAAATGCAAGTCGGACGGACAGGTGGGGGCCGAGATGTAGGTTGTACGAGTAATATGTATGCATTCGGGTATGTGGATGATTGCACGCCCTGGCACTCTTCATACCGGACCTCATCTCCACCTCCATCTAATACCGGTACAGTACCGTACGGTATCTTATCTAACTAAGCTCTGCTCTGCCTGTCCGCACTTCTGCGTACCTGGCTAAACCAAACAGGACCAAACCCAGACCAGCCATGAGAGAGATTGGCGGCTCTTCATTCCTTCACTCATCTGCCAAGCTCAAACACTTCCCGGAAAAAAGGTTACCCGTTCCTCCGGTCCTTCCTCACTTCCTCTAATATCCCCCATCCTAGAGCGAAGTAGGCGGGTGGAAACACCATACTCGGCCAAGCCACCCTTAAAAGGGGGCAAACTCGCCATCCACAGCAATGGAAGAAAAGAACCTCAGAGGAAGGAAGGATGGAGGGAGGGGGTAAAAGAAAGGGCCGTGGGTACTGTGCCAGTGCTTAGTCAAGGGTATTTGTCAGGCACTCGAGTCAAAGGCACCTTACGGAGGCACCGGTATTTTTTTGATCGCCCCGTTTGCTTTTTCTCTCCCTTACTCGCGCGTCACGGCGTGCTGCGAGGATCAGGAATAAAAAAGTGGCACCGTAAAAACTTGCGAAATCCACTAACGGGATCTCTGCCAGCCCAGGATAGGTTTAATATGACAGGTTAACAGAATTGCGAATACCAGTTAACAGATTCCAGCGAATCCCGAGGGCTGATTTTATACTGCGCCAGGAAAACGTTAATCTTTCTTAGGAGGTTTTTTGTCTCGGAATCCGGAGATTACAAGGCTGATGGAGATAGTCCGCGAGTTTTTACGGGCACTGCGCAGCAAGAAGCAGGGGTGTTGTTGATTTGGGTTAAATTACTGGTACGGCACGCCCGCAACCAGCTTTATCTAAGCACGCAAATCCTCCGCCGCCGATACTTAACAGGAGTCTGGAAAGAATTATTTTTCTGATTGGTGTGTTAGGTTGAAGGCCAGATTCCTCATCTATCCATTGTATCTCTTCAAAACTGATCAAGGCAGGAGGAAATAGAGATCTCATCATCAGGGCCATATTTCTCAGGTACAGCCGTATGTTAAAAGCTCTGGCGCTCTGGCTGGTGCTGAGTATAGTAGTGTAGCGCTTCCGTGATACGTACCAGCTGGGGTACCAGAAAATTTTGCACACGGCTGTACTGCATGATCACACTGCTACCGGTATCATACTGACATTTTAGTGATCCATTCAGGCCCTTGTGAAGTCCCGGTTCATAAACGGCGGCTATCGTGTAATACCTGACTGGTACAAGACTAGCACAGTGCTGTACGACATCCCACCCCAAGATCTCAAATTTACATCTCAGCTCTTTTTTCTTTCTTTTTTTTCCTTTCCTTTCCTTTCCTTCTTTCTCCCTCTCAAGAGCACAGTGTAACAAGTGGCACCTACAGTACGTAATCTGGTTCGATTCTAAATGCCTTCTGGCCAGCCTGCAACTCCTCACCGCTATGATATGCTAGGTATCGATAGCGCAGCACTTGCAATCTACCTACCGTAGTTCATCGCACTAGCAGTCCTGCCTAGCCCATCGAGAGATCCCCGAATAGCCTCTGTCGTCGTCATTAAGCTTAGTCAAACTCATTAAATTTTTATCATACCGGTAATTGTCTATGCGGGTTAATAGATTAGTTATTTAGTTGGCTAGTTATTCAACACAGTATCGTCAGAAAAAATCACAAACAAAATCGAAGATTCCTCCTTGATTTGTCTCTCTCTCTTTCTTTCTTTCTTTTCTCCTTTCTTTCCTTTTTGATGCATGTATTACATACATTAGATAAAATACTCTTAGGCCCTATTAGGCAAGCACGATTTAGGAAGGTTGTAATAACGGGAGAAAGTCTAAGTTAATACGGTATCTTCCGAAGAATGAAAAAGATATTTTTTCCAGAAAATTTGATATAGGTATTTGGCAATACCATATCATGGTTTTATTCTAGAATCTTAACATATTTGATTAGCTGATATCTTTCCCCTTGCACTACGATAGGTCTTCCCTGCGATTCAATATTTCTCCCAATCCTCAGTCAACTAACTAACCTTACACTTTTTTCATACTATACAAGTATCATATCATACAATGTCAGGAATAAGAGAAAGGTTTCTCTCTATAAATATTTATATAGAGCATATATGATACTACGTATGTCAGGGATACATATATACTGTAAATCCAGTTTTACCTTTTACAAGTATAATACTTCTTTGTGGTAGTTAGGAGGAGGAGAAGAAATTGCAATCTTAAATTATTATTGTCACAAATTTATTTTTTTAGCCTGCCGAATAGGGCCTCGTAAAATCGAAATTTAATTTTTGTTCCAATTATGGTATGATATTACCATAGAAAGTCACCATAATTATCCCACTATTAGTTATACACAAAGCGGAAATTACCATACCATACCACTATGCTATGCACGATAAATTTTTAGTCCAAGTTAGCTATCATAAGTTATCTCTTGACCTCACATAACTACTATCGGTATGATAGAAGCTCTCACCCCCCCTCTCAACTAAGACTTCATAGCAAAATAAAACTCCCGTCACAGCAACCTTAATTTCGCCCTCACAGTGGTGTTTATCATGCCCTGAGATCCAAGTTTCGGCGTTAGATGGGTTAGCAAGGATTTGGCTTCCCTTGCCCCATCACCTCCCCTGCCTTGCCTTCCCTTGGTTGGTTCTCTGCTAGTAATGCATTGGTGAAGCGTTTGACGACTGCAACCGCACACTCGAGGTAGGGGTAAAGTATTGGGACTTAAAGGGGATTTTGCATGGGGGTGAGTGACGGCGGGATCACGCAAACCTTTCAGAAAGGCACAGTATTAATTGCTACCAGGTATTCCTTGAGCGTGCAGGATCTGAATTAAAAGCTCACGGAATTACCCAGCTCGATCTTCATTCCCCAGGTGGGGTAATTACACTCGGTCAACGGGTTGTCCCAATGTCCTGCCCCTGCCCCGAGCACGATACGATTACGTACGTATTTTACTTTGTGGAGAGAGTGCCTGTGCATAAGTACTGTATGACGGACAGATGCACGGAGTACTGTTGTTGCTCTCGGGATGGTTCTTTTTGCCGAGTGACATGCGAGAGTGATGCTTGATATACTTGTGATCTACGGTTGTGTGGTGAAGTCTGCAATACTGCTTGTGGTCCCAATCTGGGCACACGGCGGGCGGGTGGTTTAGGGGTATTGATTGATTGCCAATAAACATACGGTACAGTGGACTATCATAAGATGCGAGGACAATGCAGATGCCTCGTTTTGTTTCCTTCTTTCCATTCTTCTATCGTTGGGACACGTGCTAATATCGTATGCGAGCAAGCGACCGGGCAAACACAATAATGAAGCAAAAAGAGCGAAGATCAACGCAAAGAGAGGGAGAGGGGGAAAAGAGGGGAGAGAAAGTCAGCCAAAGCGCTCCATGCCCATTCAACCCCTGATGCCCCCAGCACTTCCATTCTTATTCTCAGGTTCTGAACCCTGGTTCCATGATTGATATGTAGGAAAAGGAAAGGTAGAGAAACAGAAAAGAGAAAAAAGAAATTTTTGACTGGTCCATCCCATTCTGGCGTGCGCGAATTATCTACTTTGCGTATTGCTTGACCCAAGCCTTGGCCGTCTTCTCGAATGTGGCTTTGTCGTTCTTGTATTGCTCAGCAATGGAGGTTTCAACGGCATCATCTCTGCATCATCCGTATCCTTAGTTCAGCAATGCATTCTCAAGCTTCAGGTGCGGTGCAATACGGTTTGTGGGGGAAGGTGGGCACGGTATTTTGACTCACGGATTAGGCTCCATTAATAGTCCACGAGCCATCTCTAGGACTGCCAAGATCTTGCAGCTAGGCTTCCACTGGTCGCTCCTCAAAATGCCAAGACACATGCTCCCCTTATCATCGTTGGTAACATTCGGGTGATAGATTTTTGTCTGGAAGGACAAAACCGGAGGTTTGAAAGGGTAGTTTGTCGGAAGTGTTAGGAGAAGCTTGAAGGTTCCACCCTGCGAGAACAAACTTGGAATCAGCTTTATTCCACTACAGCTTGATAGCAGCTGAACTTGTATCACCGTGAGAACTGACAGCGTAGATGGATTCTTTAGGACCGGTAATTTCAATATTCCACTTGAACATATCCTCATCAATAGGCTGGATTGTGATACCTTGAGGGGGGTTCGCCTCGATCTCAGTATACTCCTGCGACACAAACACCTGTTAGCTTCGTTCCTTGAAGACGGACAGACAATGATTGTTACCCGAGTGATTCGCTTCGTAGCTTGAGTCATGGTTCGGGTTAGATTAGGCTTTGTTGAAAGTTTCTAGACAAAATCCAGAGGGATGGTGCGAACTTTTCTCTTGGAGGAGTGTTTTCGGTTTTCGCTGGGAGGCTTGTTGGACGGGGGACGTGTTCAGAGTTCAGCTTAGGGTCTCAGGGTCGATTAGAGGGGAAGGGGGTTGGCACGATATCGCGGGGCTGAGGTTCCTTGGCGCGCGTTTGCCATGATGTCTGCCTTTTTTGTTGCGGCTCAACGGCAACCACGTATCATAAGTTTTTTGAACACAGAATCTGACGGTTACTTGTCCCCCGTATTCATGAGTCAAATTTGCTAGCGCCTTGGCAAAGTTTAATCTCCTTGAGAAGAGGATTTGGTGTCCACCGTAGGTCAACGGGAGCCTAAAACTTCTTGACAGCGTTAAAGCGACCTTCTCCTTCCTTTTCTGTTCGGCACTAGGTTTTCTCGGGAGCTTTTGTCTCAAAACGGAGATAAGAACCCCGTACGGAGATACTCTATGTGGAGCGTTAGTATGATACTCTCAGCCGCGGGTAATCGTTGGAATGTCGAACTGAACACTTATAGTATGACCTCATCTGGTTGGGGGAAGTTTCAGGTAAAATTCTTCAGAGCGGAATTTTTACGGAATATTCGGAAACGGGAAATAGTGCAATTAGTTTATTCCCGGGCGGGAACAACATCCGCCCGGATGGCCAAGTTGGTAAGGCGTCGCACTCGTAATGCGAAGATCAGGCGTTCGACTCGCCTTTCGGGCATCCTTGCTTTAGGCCTTTTTTTAATACCCCAATCAATATCCTTCCTCCTTCAAGGTTTGCGCAACGTGAACCGGGCTACTGGGGTTTGCCTGATATCGATAGCGATACTTGGGCAGCCTGCGCATTTCTTTCAGAAGGTTACTACTGTGTTATTCCAGCGCTAAACCAACTTCTCCGCCGTGAACACACCCAAGCCACCTCCTGTGCTCGAATTTACTGTCCTTAGATTTAATCGTTTTGATGGTTTCAAACACGAGAACTTTTGTAATAGCTGGGGGGATACACTAAGTTGCCTGCTCAACAAATGTTACGGCAACATCAGCCGCCCTTTGATAGATGCGATTTCTACCTCCCCCACCCTGCATTGACCAACCCCCATGTCCGCCTAGAAAGCCGGCTTTGATAGAGCAAATTTAAAGAACACAGTAAGTCAGCAACTTCACGGATACCTAGATATCCCGCCTACAATACCCTTCAATGCACCTCATAAATTAAAGTGGGAATTTCAGCACAAAGAATAAGGCCTCCTTTCATGTAACGACCGTTTCAAGAGGGGCCCGACCATGGATTGTATACTGGCTGAGGCCCCTGCGGCACTAATACAGAGTCAAATCTCTATGTATCGTACGATCGTGAGGGATGTCTATGTCATTCTCATCGCTGGTGGCGAAGGGTTGGGTCCCCTCTTGCACGGTATTACGTAGAGGATGGCACCCTGGGATTTGGAAAGGTGTATGTATGCTCACTGTATTGGAAGGCGGGGGGGTAGTTACAGAGTTTCGCCGGGCGTCGGTATGCTGCACTTTGAATGTGATGTGGCTTGGTGGAATGGCGTGCTCCTCTAGGGCTTGTGCACCTGGTCTGCTTGTGTTATGTTGGGAGTGATAAGCCTGTTGCCCATTGATAAGCATCGTGAAGCTTGGAGCTAGGGGGTTATATTTTGGCGGTTAGTGGGTCTAGATGTACTAGATGGTATCCTGATTGTTTGGGGGCTCATGCGATATCACTCGGGAATTAGTTTGGCTGGCCTTGTGGCTTGGACGTGTTTTTTCAGAAGGGATGGTTAGATAAGCCCTTTGGGGGTTATCCGCTACACTGCTTTCGCTATTTGTGTGTGTTTGTATTTTCTTTAGAGGGGGAGATGTGAAGGTGCCATAGGAACTCTTGGAATTCCTTACTAGACTATCTATGGAAACCACCGCATCGGCCACGATAGGGTTGGCTTGACAGGTTAACGGACTTGCAAGTATCAGTTGATGGGGTCAGCACACCCAAAGGGCTCAAATTTTGCTATGTCGGGAGTGCGGTGGTCCTTCTTAGGATATCTTGACTCCGAGTCCGGAGGGTATAGGCGGCCGGAGATTGCGAATTACAAATGTTTTTCCGGTATGTTACTTGTCTGATCGGGACTGGTACTCGATTAAGCTCCGCCGGTAATAATGTAAATCATAGCCTCTTTATTATGTGCGTGGGCAAAGCCCATGATGCGCTCTAGATGACAAGCTTATTCTTCCTACCCTCCAATACCAACACCAAGTTTCCAAGCAATGTTAGCGGCATCCCGAATCTTATATTCCTAATGCCAAGTCCAACCACCCATCACACATCACCTATAACCACCCAGAGCCCTAGAAACACCCCTCTCTCCTGAGGAACCAACCAAATCAACACATCCAACCCCGGACATGAACTACGATATGATGCCAGGTGACGTTCCGCGACAGTAGGAGTTAGTAAAATATCGAACCTGGGACAGCCCGCCCCTCACTAGGCGTCGCACATATATACTGTTTCCCAGGGGCAACGCCCGGCGAGTGATCGCTCATATTGCCCTTATCTTCTCCCACATTTTCTCTCTCCTGCCCGCGTCCGGGTTAGCGGATTGTAAATGTGGTGTCAATCCACCTAGGGACTGTTTTTTTTGGAGGGGCATGGAACTGGTTTGGCAGGAGTTTAGGTTGGTTATGTAGGGGCTTGGGGGTGCCGCAAAAATTTGCTGGTGGACTTTTTGCTTTCGTCTTGGTTATCCTCTCGACATTCATTTGAGTTTAACGACTGCTTGGAGGGAGCTACAGGGCTATTATACCAGAGGTTATTTGCTACTTCCTACTTAGCTGCTGCATTCTGGAGGCAGTTCCTTGGGGCTCTCTGATACAGACGCCCGCTGCTTCCACTTTTGGTGTTTATTGAGCATCTATTTCTCTTGGTTTCTGTCTAATTCGTCTTTGGAGATGACATGCACAGAACTTCTGTGGTTGGCCTCTTGTTTAGCCAAACTGATTCCTGGTGGGTGGCGGGTTTCTCAACTAGCTTTTTATATTTGATACCTGGTGCCGGCAGTATTTTTCCCACAATTGTGCGCAAAGCATAAACACGTGTGAAACAGGAAATTGAAATATTTGGTTTACTGCAATTGGTCGGTGATGTGGGGAGATGGGAGAATGGCGGTCATCATGAGACAGACGAGTGGTATTATGACTAAATAGGTATTTACGATGAGGGGGACTCCGACAGCACTAGGTTTGACCAAAGGGGAGAAAGCCTGACAGAGAGGAAGCCTTAATTTTACAAAAGTGGGAAATGTGAGAGCTGGCACCTGTAATTTTGAAAGCGGGAATGAAATCCGGAGAAGAATAGTGCGTAATAATTCCCCCGTGAAATGCGGCACCTGTAGTGGCCATTTATAGGAAATGGGTTTGCTATTGGGTTGGCCTAGTTTCGCAATGGAGGTAACGGTTTCCAGTACCATACGCCCCTCGGAATCTTGTCGATCCACCAAGACACGCTCTCTGGGGGCTGGGGTTTTGTTGCACCGATTTCGTTCTCGTGAGATGGTATGACATCTAGCTTCATGCCGAGTATTTTCTGCGACCTCGTAAAGGAGTCTTGGGGACAAGAATGTGCTAAGTGGTTGGGGGTTAAGGCAAAGGTGATATGGATGCACAGGTTTTGTACCACTTCTATATCCGTATTATGGGATTGATTGTGGCTCTTTTATTCAGCCTTGAGTAGTGAGGAGCAAGCTAAAAGTGTTGTCTACTATGTGCAATGCCTTGTGGAGAGAGTCTAAAAGGTTGTGATTGGAAAGTAATTGTGTCCCTATCCCCCCCTAGTAAGGCTCATATGGCTCCGGCCGTTTAGAAGTAGCTATTTAAGAAAGAGAGCAGTATAATAAGTCGGCAAGGTGAGTAATGGCAAAAGGGTGATTTGGTGGCAAACAGCCGGCCCTGTGGACTATTTCAATGATTTCCGTCTTAGAGAGTCTATATAGTATTCAGGATCTACAGTTACCTGATCCTTCTAGACTAAAAGGGATAAAAAGATTTTTTCTTTTTTTTCTGCTACCCCGCCGATCGCGAACCCCACCCTAAGGTAGGGTCCAGAGTCGGATTCTCCCACCTCGTAGCAGTGCTGATTTGCCCTAAGGGCTTCAGTCTCCCAGTTCCCATAGGGCAGGTATCCTTCGTTATCCTACCCTACGTGATGGATCGTTCAATAATAACCCATGATGATGAGGGGAATTGAACTCCTGAGCTCCCGCTAATTGCACAGGAGGTTAATTAGTTCATGCATATTAACCACTGCACCAGCTAGGTATTTCACATAGCATTACTATAAGAACTAACATTTATCCTGCTGGTATGTAAATTTGGCTTGTTTTCGCGCACGGTTATTAAGTATTAAAGGCATTGCCCTTGCAAGTACACCTCGGAAGAAAAGCGACGAACTCCAACCATTACTATCCTTTGGGCAGAGTAATTAAATCTCTCTCAATACCTGTCTTCTTTTTCTCTAGGAATATGCCTCCGGCAAAACATTTTCTGATATATTTCTCTCTTGGTCTTAGGAAATGCCCGTCCAAACCTCTGCACGGATTTTCTCGCCGGGTCAGGTAGGAATTTGCTATCTCTTGTTTATAGTCTAGAGTTTGGCGTTAGTGGATGATATTTCTATTGTGCTGAGAAAGCTAGTATGACTCGAAATTTCCATCATTAATTTTTTCCCCCTTGCTCTCTGGTTGGGTATCCTCTTGCACATCAACTGTTTCTTTGATCTTTCGGTAATTCTCCATCTTCCCCCTTTCTCCACATCTTAAGTGTAGGCCTGAAGGTTGTTTAGACATAGAGAAAAGGAGATAAACTCTATATGTCTCGGACGGTTTGTGAAAAGTGATGTAGCAATTGGGGTTTAACTATGGAGTTATAGTAGTGACTTGTTCACGCTAAAGACACAGTTTAACGATGACCGTTTTCATAGACCACTACCCTCCAGCCCCGAGCTTGAAACCAAATCCGGGGGACCATTCACACTTTCCATCCTCCTCCATCCGGGGAGAGCCACTCTAGCAAGAAGTCTCTCAACCCCGAAATCAGCCCCTCACTCCACAAGCCCCACAATCTCATTATAAACTTGAGGAGATTAGTTTATATTAAAGCTCGCAATGCAACAAAACTCTTTATGCGCCGTCTTAAGTATATACCACCTGCAACCACCTATATTTTCGGATAGTAGTACTGAAGAGAGGAGCCAAATTAGATTCACAATATCTCCCTCTGTCAGGGGAGGAAATTTTGTATTTAAAAACCTAAATTGGGTTTCTTGTATCTGCTTTATGATATGCCAGTCTAACTCCCCCCTTCCACCCCCTCTATCCCTATTGAGGCTTAAAGCAGTTTTTTTATATTAAATACAAACACGTTACCACCCTATCGTACTATATCGTAAGTATACCAGACAAACCAATATTTCGAACATTGAGAGCAGCGAGTGACATGTTATGACTGGCCATGCCCTTGCCTCAAGGCCTGCTCATATGATACACGATAACCCTGTGTCTGCCTGTTATCTATTTTCTCCTGAGATTTACCCCTCCTAGCCCCAACTGCCGAGCCTAGGGGACTTGTAAGTTTAAGTTATAGTCTAAACGCCAAGTAGTAGCGAGTGACGTCTTATGATTCATCAGCCCTCTGGGTTTGCTCATTAGCCACTAATCTTGTGCCCGCTTGCCGTTTGTTTTTTCTCTGGCCCTTTTCCCCTCCGGGCCCAACCGAGGGGGGACCTACGATGGCTCCCGTGCTCCCACCACCCTAGTTGGAGAATTTCAATAGCCATTAGCCCTGCACATTTCCCTTGTATTTGAGTATTACCGGAATATCGTCTATTACCGTATTAGCAACAACTGACACCCCCACGGTAAATCGCAGTTGTAAAAACTTAACTCCGCTGCAGTGTTTATGAACAGACTAAGACTGAGTTAAGTGTTTTTCCCTTTCCGCACTGTTCGTACTATATTGGTTTTGTTTATGTTTAGGGGTACGGTTCGCTAAGAGTGTGGTCTACGGAGGTACAGCCCATAGGTATTGTATGTTACATAGGCAGCTCACGCATAACCCTCTGCCTGTGTAACATACAATACTTATGGGCTGTACCTCTGTAAGTGGTGATTTCTCCTAGATTTACCGGGGGTCTGCTCTGCTGTCTTGGTTGATTATTTTCAGCTTTGGGCTAAGGCGTGAATCCTGGGCTAGTAATCTAGGCTTGGATAGAAGGTTATTCGTCGGACGGTAGTCAGCGACTATTTGAATTCCTATTTTAGCGGGCCGAATGATTTTGCCGAACTTATGCCCCGGCTACAGTAAGAACTCGAATAAACGATCCTTGTGCTAGATACTGTAGTCCGAAAATTTCTCCTCTGGAAAAGGGGCGAAAAACACACCTAAAGTCAGCCCCCCAGTTCCGGTTTCGTTTATTGGCGTGAGATACCCTATTGCATGTGGGTAAAAAGTCTCCCGGAGCCCCTATATTTTGGTGGTGTGCGATGGCGGTCGTGTTTGCAAACGTCGGGACATTATGAGTACTAATAGTAGGATAGAATTTAAATAGGGGCAGCATTTCCTGCTCCTGAGGCGATACGAACGAGCAGGGCGCTGTGGGGAGGATTGATAGGATAGCCCTCAGGCATCAGCAAGGTTGCACAAATGACCCCGCTTTTCCTCAACCCTTCAGAATTGCGGCAGCGGACTCTCTATCGTGCATCATCTCCAATATCCTCACCTGTAAGAAATAGAAAATGTCGCACTCCTTCAGCAATAACATCAACTCTTTGAACGCGAGCTACAATGTTAACGTGTCCAATAACTTTACCGTTGCCGATGACCGATCTAATATCCTGGCCTGGCTGTCACCACTGGATCCAAAGTCACGGCATCGAGACATCCAAGACCGCCGAGTCGAAGATATAGGGGGGTGGCTATTACAAACTGAGGAATTTAGAAATTGGCGCGCCAGTGATGGTGGAGGCGAATCCGGTAGCGCGGTTTTGTTTTGTTATGGAAATCCGGGGGTTGGTAAAACCTATATTAGGTATTCAAGGCTAACTTCGTGGAATAGAAGAAAAGGGCAAAAGCTGACCAACCGTGATGTTAGCTCTCTAGTGATAGACAGCTTGTGTGATCAAGCTAGAGAACAAAACGCTACGGTCGCATGTTTTTATTTCGACTTTGCCGCCCAAAATGACCAGTCCCCCGTGAGCACGATGGGCGCCCTGCTGAAACAGGTGGTTGGTGGACTGGAGGATATCCCGGAGGAGATATCGCGTGCATTCCAAGAACAAAAAAAAGCGATAGGAGGGCGGGAACCTCGGCTTTCCGATATTGTGAAAATGTTACAGACTACCTCTTGCAAAGAGCGCACGTTCATATGCATCGACGCTCTAGATGAGTGTGTGCCAGAACATCGAGTCAAGCTTCTTGATTCGCTGCACAAAATTCTCCAAAGATCTCCAGCCACTAGAATATTCGTGACTGGAAGGCCGCACATCCGACCTGAGATTGGAAGGCGCCTTGCTGGAAGAGTGATGAGTCTATCCATCAGCACCAAGAAAGATGATATTATTGGATATCTTCACTCCAGGCTGGAAGAGGACACAACCCCAGATGCGATGAACAGTAGTCTGGAGGCAGATATCCTGAGGAAAGTTCCTGAAGATGTTTCTGAAATGCATGTACAAATAGAAACCCTGGGAGAGCTACCTGAAGCTTCCACTGACAAATAAATGTCTAGATTCTTGCTAGTCTCGCTGAATATCGATGCCGTCCTACAAGAAACCACAATCCATCGTAGACGACAAAAGCTCAGTGTAATGACCGATGGCGTAGGGTTGGGGGGTGTATATGGCACAACGCTCGGTAGGATAAAGGGACAAGGGAGGGAGAAAGCGAGGCTTGGAATGGCGGCTTTGATGTGGATATCTCACGCGGAGCGGCCTCTGAAGGCCGATGAACTGTGCCATGCCCTAGCAGTGGAAATACGGTCGCCCAACCTCAACATGGACAATGTTCCTTCAATGGGTACGCTATTAGCTTGTTGTCAAGGACTCGTTGTGGTAGAAAAGGAGGCTTCCACGGTCCGGTTAATCCACTTTACGCTTCAAGAATACCTCCGGGCTCATTCCGGCCTTTTTAACGCAGCTCACTCGGCAATGGCAGAAACGTGCTTAAGTTATCTGAATTCCCAGCAGGTCAAGGCCCTTTCCATTAGTCCCTCCTCTGGCCTCCAAGATACACCATTTCTCGAATATTCTTCTCTATATTGGGGAGTTCACGCAAAAAGGAACCTTTCAGATTGCGCGAAACAGCTTGCGCTGAAGCTATTTGACGACCCCAAGAACAGCATGCCCACCATGCTCCTCTTGCAAATACAGAAAATACATTGTCATGCTTTTGATCCCAAAATTTCCCTGTTCAGTGGTCTGCATTATGCGTCATTCTTCGGGATTACTGAGATTGCAACCGGCCTGATACAGATGGAAAGTTGTGATATCAACCAAAAGGATTGTGCGGGGAACACACCTCTCAGGTGGGCTGTTAAGAATGGGCACGAGGAAATGGTGAGAATGCTGCTCAGACGGGACGACGTTAATCCCGACGAACCAAATAATGCCGGCCGCACACCACTCTGGAGTGCTGCTTGGATTGGGGCCGAGGGAGTAGTGAAAATGCTACTCGCAGGAGACGCTAGCCCCAACAAATCAGATATCAGCTGCATAACACCACTCCAGTGTGCTGCTTCCAATGGACACGAAGGAGTGGTGAGGGTACTCCTCGGACGAGACGATGTCGACCCCGACACACCAGATAATTATGGCCGAACGCCGCTGTTGTGGGCTGCCCACAATGGGCACGAGGGGGTAGTGAAAATGCTGCTCGGGCGAGACGATGTCAACCCCGACAAACCAGAAAGCGACGGCCGAACGCCACTCTGGGGTGCTGCTTTGAATGGGCGCGAGGAAGTGGTGAAAATGTTACTGGGGCACGACGACGTCAACCCTGACAAACCAGATGATGACGGCCGAACACCGCTCGCAGGTGCTGCTTCGAATGGGCACGAGGGAACAGTGAAAACACTGCTCAAACGAGACGACGTTAACCCCGACAAACCAGATAACAACGGAAGAACTCCACTCTATCGTGCTGCTTGGAATGGGCATGAAGGAGTGGTGAAAATGCTACTTGCACGAGATGACGTCGACCCCGACAAACCAGATAACAACGGAAGAACTCCACTCTATCGTGCTTCTTGGAATGGGCATGAAGGAGTGGTGAAAATGCTACTCGCACGAGACGACGTCGACCCCGACAAACCAGATAAGGATGGCCAAACACCACTCTTCATCGCTGCTCGTTGTGGGGAAGAGAGAGTTGTGAAAATACTACTCGCGCGAGACGGCGTCAACCCTGACAAACCAGATAACAACGGCCGAACACCACTCGCGGGTGAAAATACTTCTCGGGCGAGGCGTCAACCCTGACAAACCAAATGTCAACGGTCGAACTCCACTCTATAGTGCTGCTTGGGATGGGCACGAGGGAGTGGTGAAAATACTACTCGCACGAGACGCCGTCGACCCCAACAAACCAGATATCGACAGTCAAACACCACTCTGGGGCGCTGCCTTCAATGGGCACGAGGGAGTGGTGAAAATATTGCTCGGACGAGGCGTCGACCCCGACAAACCAAATGTCAACGGCCGAACTCCACTCTATCGTGCGGCTTGGAATGGGCATGAGGGAGTGGTGAAAATACTTCTCGAACGAGACGACGTCGACCCCGACAAACCCGATAAGCACGGCCAAACCCCACTCTTCATTGCTGCTTGCTGTGGGCAAGAGGGAGTGGTGCAGATACTACTCGGACGAGGCGTCGACCCCGACATACCAAATATCAACGGCCGAACTCCACTCTATCGGGCTGCTTGGAATGGGCACGAGGGAGTGGTGAGAATACTACTCGGACGAGACAACGTCAACTTCAACAGATTAGATAATGATGGCAGAACACCACTCGATCGGGCTACTGAGGAAGGGCACCCGGGAGTGATAGCGCTACTCCAGCCTCCAGAATCTGCCACCCCCAGCCTGTCGTAAAGGCAAAGGGTCATCGCCCCCTCACCGCCTTTATGCGCTCATAACCTGTGTGCCCTCCCCGCGTGTACCAAAACGACTCCATAGCACGCCCATCGAAACCATTATCTCCCCTCTCTCACCCCTGCCTAGCCTCCTCCCGTAGTTCCAGTCCCCCCCTACGCCAATCCACGCTTCCCCCTTACTTCCAGAATAGGTCTGCGAGAGAGCCTCCGGTCAAATATTTCTCTTTTAATCAAAGGAAATGCCCACCCAAACCTGAACCAACTTTCTTATGTAGTTAGATAAAGATATATCAATTTCTGTTTACAATCTAGAGTTTAGGCGTAATGGAGATATTTCTATTGTATTGGTGTAAGCTAGCAGGACTCAAAATTTGCATCATGTTTACTCTCTTTCCTTGCTTTCTAGTTGTATATCCTCTTCGAAGATCTCTGTCGTTTCTTTAATTTTACTGTAATTCAGTGTTCGCAACGGGGCAGTCCGTCCGTCCTGAGGGCGGACGGCGGTGGACGGCGTTATGCCGTCCCGTCCGGTCCTTGCCCGAACTAGCCCTGCCGTCCCTGGCGAAGGACTATAGCCCCGCAGTCCCCGGCGAGAAATGTCTCATATTGGTAATACTAGGGTTAGTAATATTTTTGAATACACGGTAGCATATAGAGCTACTGGGCTGACAAGAAAAGTAGACAGGAATTACTAGTAGCTTGGAGGGCTTGCGTCCCAGTAACGTCTTCCAATTTGGGTGTTATTTAGAACATGAAACGAAATGAACAATAATGCAGAGAGTAGAAACATAGAGACCTGAAACTGGATTTAAGGAAAATAACATAGTGGTTCAAAGAACTGAGGAAGACCGAAGACCAAGGGAGTATAGTTGCAACGCTTTCAATGTACTCTCCATCCGATTCACATCTGAATTGCTCCCACCATAGATTATACCACAAGTAGCCCATGATTTCAGACACTGATGCTTCAATAATCTCATCTCTAAGACGATTACAGCGATCTGTAAGCAAGAGCTTTGAACTATATACCAACAACAGAAATTAGTAATTTACCTAGTTGCATATCGGAAAGAGGGTGTAGATAGATCAGAGTAGAGCAATCTTTTAAGGGTTGAGGGTGAATTCAAGTTACCTGCTGAGCAATCTCTCCGGATCGGCTGACATGGCTGGGATTGGAAAAATGTTGAGCGCCATTTGTGCCAAATGCTTTTGACGTAAATCATCAATATGGTCTATCGGACCATCCTTTCCAATCTTATGGACCTCGCGCAAGTGCTCTATCATGTTCTTGGTAGAGGAATCCGAAAACCTTACGGCTATCCCTTTCGACGGACCTACACATTATTCGCAAGTGAATTAGATATCAGAATACAGTTAAGAATTATAAACTCGCCACTAATGTTGCTTGGTAGAGGTGATAACGAAGATCAAGAAAGCCAACTTACAATGAGCATACCGCCAACGTGTTTTCCAATCAGGAGCTGTATATTGTGATCCATTTTCCGGGAAGAAGACCCAACTCTGCCTCATCTTTCGCTTTCATTCATATTTTCGCTTCTCGACAGTCATAAGGTTACTCTCCTCCCCTCGTCTGCTTCCAATTGTAGCGGTTAGAAGTCCACTGGGCGCACTACTCAAGGCACTTCTGGGGCTACTGGCATGACTGGTCAAAATATCATATGTTTGAACCGAAGGAAGATATTCAGGATCTGCAATTCCGGTAATGAATTTAATCTCTAAATCCCATATCGTTTCTTGAGAGGTGTTGACTGACTTGTGGTTCTTGTGTGACATACTGGTTGGAGTTGGACTTGGAGAAAAGAGAGATAAATAAGAAGAATTGTAAGTTAAAAAGGAGAATTAATATCCCTAGAGTCATATACTCTGATCGTTTGAATTCTGTCTTGCTTGATAGATATATTTTAAGCGAACTTCCTTCTTCTATTTAAATTTACCCAGATGCGTGTAAAGTTGTATGATATGAATTGGAGAATTCAAAGTGTTCCAGGTACTAGGAGTGGAGGGAACTCGTTGGCATTGGATTGATACTCTCGGTTTGGCCGTCATCTACCG
>QOVD01009670.1:0-66252 GCA_003521225.1 Tuber microsphaerosporum | reverse complement strand
AAGAATACTAGCTAATACCTTTTATAACCTCCCATGGCCTGGTTATAGTGAGGGGGGGTAGCTATTAAGCCCTCCCGCTATCGGACACCGCTCATATTCTATCTAAAAATAACATCTAGTTTATCTACTACTCAGAGAAGAGAATGGAAAGGAGAGAAACAGAAGGGAAAAAGGAACCTGGTATGATACAAGAAAACAGAAGAAAGCACTAGGAATAAGCTTCAGCTAGAGGAAAACTAAAGACAACTGGATGGAAATCGCAAGCTATAAAATAAGCAATCACAATAATAGCACCATTTCACCTGACCGGCTAGACTGTACTACACTCTATAAACATGAACCCTCGAATCCTCGCTGGACTAAGTTAGACAGAGAGGTTCAGACAGGAATGATAACAGATATGTGCATTCCCATCTCATGTGATTTCCTATCTTACTAGTGTCTACAGACGGCTTCCATAAATAAGATGCTCCGAAAGAGGAGGAATGGGGGTGATTTCTATGAGGTGGTGTCTCTTAGACCTTAAGAGGCGCTGGGGGTTATCGCTTCGTCGTGAGGCTGTAGCAGTGCTACCACCTCCATATGGCCACCCTTGGTTGCCTGCATGAGCGGTGTATTGCCATATTCATTTGGCCGGTTGGGGTTGACCTCCTCCCGCTGGAGAAGTGCTTTCACCACTCCCTCATGGCCCTCCCTAGCAGCCCACGAGAGCGGTGATTGGCCCCAGCTATTAGGCGTGTCGGGGTCGACCTCTTCCCGTCTGAGTAGTATTTTCACCAGCCCCTCATGCCCGCGCCAAGCGGCCCAGGAGAGCGGTGTTAGGCCGCCGTCATCCGCCTTGTCGGGGTTGACGTCTTCCCGCCCTAGTAGTATTTTCACCACTCCCTCGTGTCCATTCTTGGTGGCAAACGCGAGCGGTGTTCGGCCTTTATTACCGGTAGCTGGCTTATCGGGATTGACCTTTTCACACTCGAGCAGTAATTTTACCACTCCTTCGTGTCCATTGGAAGCAGCATGCGAGAGCAGTGTCCTACCATCATTATCCGGCTCATCGGGGTTGAACTCATGACGCTTGAGTAGTATTTTTGCCGCTTCTTCATCTCCACCTACAGCCGCATTCCAGAGCAGTGTTGCGTCCCATTTTTCTAGCTTGTCGGGGTCCGCCCTTTCACCTGTGAGTAGTATTTTTCTCACTTCCTTATGTCCTCCCAGGGCCGCATGCATGACCGGGGTTCGACCGGCATTATCTGGCTTGAGAGGGTTGACTCCATCCCGTCTGAGTAGTATTTTGACTACTCCCTCATATCCATACTGGGCGGCATACGAGAGTGGCGTCTGGCCACTGCGAGCTGGCTTGTCCGGGTCAACTCCTTCACGCTCAAGTATCATTTTCACCACTTCCTCATGCCCATTCCAAGCGGCACATATGAGCGGTGTTAACCCTTCATCATCTGGCATGTCGGGGTCCACCTCTTCGCGGCTGAGCAGCATTTTCACCACTCCCTCATGTCCATTCTGAGCGGCAAGCGAGAGGGGTGTTTGGTCCCTGGTCGTTGGCCCGTTGGGGTTGACTTCTTCACGCTCGAGTAGTATTTTCACCACTCCCTCATGCCCATTCCTAGCAGCCCATGCAAGCGGTGTATGTCCCCAAAAATCTTCTTCGTTGCTATCATAGCATTCCACCTCTATCAAAGCAGCCACAAGGTCGCCAATTCCGAAGAACGATGCGCAGTGTAGTCCACTGAACGGGAAACCCGTTTCATAACTAGCAAAATTGTCAAAATTCAGACGCGTATGTTCCATCATAAGCAATTTCAGCGATATGTGATTATCGTATTCCCTAAAGAGCGCCAGGGCAAGTGACCTAGCGCTGTCCGAGAGTTCTCTCTTCGCATGGACTCCCCAGTGCAGGGAACAATATTCTAGAAAGTACGTCACCCTGGTGCCGGGATAACGATGGGCTGAAATGGCCTTAACCTGTTGGGAATTTAGATAGGTTAAGCAGATCTCTGCCATTGTCGACTGAGGTCTGCCGAAAATATCTTGACGGATGGAAAAGTACTCTTGCAGAGTAAAGTGAATTAATCGCACAGCTGATCCCTTCTTATCAACCGTTATAAGCCCTTGACAGCAGGCGACGAGTGTCGACACCGAAGGGGCGTTGCCGTCATTGAAATCCGTGGAGCCCAGCTCGACTGCTAGAGCGTGGCAGAGCTCATCCGCCTTAAGTGGCCGTTCTGCATGACTGATCCACATCAAAGCTGCAATCCCGAGTCTCGATTTATCCCCACCCTGTGCCTTTATTCGTTCTATCGTTGCACCGTAGGCATCCCCCAATCCCAATCCCCCCGTTACCTTCCTGAGCCTTTCTCGTCTCCGGTATACTGTCGATTCTTGCAAGATCGCCTCGACACTCAAGGAAACTAGTAGAAACCTAAATATATTTATCAGCGGCTGATGTGCTACGGGGTTCGCAGGATCATTGCTCATACATACACTTCTGATATATTTTCGGGAATCTTCGCCAGAATGTCTGCCTCCAGACTATCATCCATGGCATCGGATGTTTCGTCCTCGTCCAGTCTCGCACGAAGGTATGTGATGATATCATCTTTTCTCGCACCAACTAGTGCGCTTATCACTCGCCCAGAAAGGCGCTTTTCGATCTCAGCGCGAATGTGAGGCCTTCCAGTCACGAATATCCGTGTGCCCGGGGACTTCTCAAGGATTTGTTTCAGTGAACCAAGAATCCTACCTCGTTGCACTCCCTCACATTCGTCAAGAGCGTCAATGCATATAAACGCTCGCTGTGAGGACGCGACGGCTTGCAGCATCTTCACGAGATCAACGAGTTGCGGTCGGCACCCACCAAGCGTCTTTTTCTGCTCTTGAAAGACCCGTGATATTTCCTCCGGAACCTTTTCCATTCCGTTAACCATCTGTTTCACCAAGGAACCCAGCATACTGATCGCAGACTGCTCCTTTCGCGCCGCGAAGTCGAAATAAAAACATGAAACGGCGATGTTTTGTCCTCTGGCCTGATCGCACAGCCTGTCCACCACCAGTGAACTACCACCACGGCTTGTTAGCACGAGCTCTATTTCTTCTCTCTCCGGAGAATAATCCTTGTTACCTCATAAAGGTCTTGCCGACCCCCGGATCTCCATAGCAAAACAGAACATCCTTATCACCTTCACCTTCCCCACCAAATCCGCACCATCTCCTGAATTCCTCAGTTTGCATGAGCCATTCCCCGATATCATTTACACGGCGGTCTCGAATGTCGCAATGCCGTAAGCTAGGCTCCAGCGGTGATAACCAAGTTAGGAGTTGTGACCGATCATCGGCAATAGTGTAGTTGTTCCACACATTACTTGTATTGTAAGAGTTTGTAGTATTGAGGCAGTCGCTGCTATCGTTGATGGTATATTGCGACATCTTCCACTCATTATTGTTTGTTCTGTTAAAGAGGGGAGTTAGAGGGAGTATGGTGGATTGATGATATTCTTGGGAGTGGAAGAAAAGTGGGGTTTGGTTTAAGAAAAGAAGGGGTCGCCGTGTGTTACAGCAGCGTCCTACATTAGGCTACTTACAGTATTTGGCGCCGAACAACATTCCAACTACCGGTAAGCGCCTGAAAGGTGCGAAACTAATGAAACTCTTGTGGCTGCTGCACTCGAGTACTGGTACTGCAGGACGAGGCGCTATCTGCACAGGTTTCTAAGTTTTAGCCTGTTGCGTGCATCTCGTACCATACCGGTACTATTCTGCCGGCCACGGAGACTCCTGACTACTGGTGATAGAATAAGCCTAGTTAGATCTATCCCCTAATCTGTGTGCAGATTTCGCAGCTTTTTAGCGTGGTTAATGGCATAGGTTAGCCGCAGATCTTTGCCAAAGGTAGTATGGCTAAGGAGCTCTTGCTGTGACCTGACCAGTAGAAAACACCTCCGCGGCTGCGACACTTGAACTATTCCTAATCTCGGAATGTTCTAGGGAACTAAAAAGCGACAAATACAGACGAAGGGATAAACTACTACAGCCTTGGTAGCGGACACTGCACAACTGTTTTTTTTGCTGGGAACCGCAAATGTCCCGGGTAGCGATAATATTGTGTCTCAACATACCGGTAAGGTGTACTGCACATTTTGTCCTTGGACGAAATTAACCGCGCATCAACGAAGAGGGAAATTTTTCGGCTATGACACCACTCCACCACCAACCCCACCATCATTAAGACAAGGAAAAAAAGAAAAATTGTAAGTATAGGGTAGAATACATAATAGAAATTAATATTTGAGCTAGAGAAAGTTCTTTAGGTGGTGAAAGTGCGCGGTGATGAGGAGGGTTGCCAACGATCGTTAGCGCGCGGTTAGTTTTGTCCACGGACAATACCAAGTTTTCTTACTCAAGAAGATCTCTCCCAACCTACATTGTTACCGCAGCTGCATGTGGAAGCTACAGCCTCTCTCGTCAAATGCCTCCGGCAGTGTCCCCGGAAAATTAGAAGCGGCTTACATAAAGCGAACGATAGTGACCCATTCTGTTAATACCTGTAAATCCCGGCGGTCTTCACAAGGGGCACAAGAAATTCTTAAATATTTTTGACATAATGTTCCACACGGAGGATCTTGCATCGCTATTCTTTTTGGGCCTCCCGAGGCCGATCTGACCTCACAGAGGTTTTCGTCCTCTCACCCACTTGGTCTCTAATAATAAACCCTTGCATGTATGCAAAACGCTGTATGACTAGCATGGGAGATAACCTAACCCGTGAGACCGTAGAAAAGTACCGTATCATAGTAACCGGCGCGTTCGAAAAACATTGGCGAGCTCTTTTTCATACTAACGGAATATCCCCTGCCGGCAGTTCAAGATCTTGTTTTCCGACAATTATTGACATAGCCGAACACAGTACGCATACTACCGGTGCTGGCGAGCGCTACAGCACAGCATTTTCACAACACACGCAATTGTCCTGTGTACTAGTACCTCTACACACCTCGAGGTGGTAAATCCGTCCAAATGGAAACTGTTATCGAAAGCAGTGTTTGCAGATGGGAAAACCTTTTGGCTCCCTTCTTGCCTTGGGTGCTTGGGCTGCGGCATGCAAGTGGGGTGACGAAATATCACAATCACCGAACTCACCCCTGATAAATAAACTCCCAGAGTACCTGCACTACTACTTTTTTCTCGCCAAATTCACTGGTGGTCATCTGCCGTCACCAGCCGTCACTCGCCGTCCTTCACCGTCCCCGCTGTTGGAAACCCCAGCGTTATGGCCGCACTTGGTGCGGGATGTGCCCGCACTTCAAGGCCGCACTGGTACGCGTACGCACTAGTCAAGGGACGCGCAAGCTATGGAAACGCTTCCACACCCTTCTTCTTCTTTCCTTCCTATCCTTTCTTTCTCTTCTGCTTTTTCTCTCTTAACTTCTTTCCCAAGTCATTCCTTTCATCAAGTTATCACAATCAATTATGATTTTCATCTCCGCTTAATACAAATTTTATGCCTCCACTTAAGCCATTCCTCTCCGCTGCGTAAACCCTGACCGTTGATCATTACCTCCGCATCGAATATTTTCAACACTCGCCGTCCCCCGCCGTCGACTACTATTCCGACTATACACTTCCCGTCTTCAGGTGCCCCTAACACAAATATTGTCTCAGGCTGCCGAGCCCGTCGTCTTTGGTGATAGCGGCCGTCTTTAAAATTTTACAGACGGGGACGGAACATCCTTCGTCGTCCAGTTCGATACAGGGCTCTTGGTAGTCCGTCCTCCGGGCCCTGTCGGGCTCCTGGATCGTTGGGAATAATGGAAGGACTCAAGAGCGGCTGGCCCGCTCCAAGACCCTCCAGTGGCCTTGAAGGATTCAAGGTGGTGGACTTAGCGGAAGTATCGGATATGGGGGTGGGCATGAGGACAGATGGCAAGGGGCGTGCTTCGAGCTGATTCGATGGAGGCTCATCGGAGTGGACGAGAGGAACGACTTCGGTGATCTCGTATCCTGCGTCAAGAATAACGCCTTCGAATTGCGATATAGGGGCTAATCCCATTTCGTCTTGGGTACTCAGAGCAGGAACGAAGGTTTGGTGCGCCACGCCACTATTTCCTGATGTTTCGTGACTGGGAGGCCTGGGTTTTGATAATAGCTTCATGGTGCCGACAAAGTTAGACCTAGCAGCGTATGCTAATGGTGTTAGGCCGTTCCGGTCTGGAGAATCGGGGTTGACATCCCCGCGCCCTAAGAGTAGCTTCACAATGAACTCATTTCCATCTTCAGCAGCAAGTGATAGTGGTGTCCTGCCATTCCGGTCCGGCAAATTGGGATTGATATCCCCTCGCTCCAAGAGTAGCTCTACCAGGTCCCCAAACCCAATCCCGGCAGCAAGTGATAGTGGTGTCCGACCATAGAAGCCCGACGGATTGGGATCGATATCGGCGCGCTCCAGAAGCAACTCCACTGCACCATCAAACCCAGAATCCACAGCAAAATGCAGCGGTGTGCTGCCTTCGTGATCCGGCGTATTGGGATTGACATCCCCTCGCTGCAAGAATAGCTTCAAGGGGCCCAGACCCCCGGCCCACTTAGATGCACACCGGGCAGCATGTGATAGTGGCGTCCGGCCATACTTATCCGGCAAATCGGGATTGGCGTCCCCTCGCTCCAGGAGCAGCTTCACAAGGCCCTCGCACCCCCCTTCGGCAGCGTATGATAGTTGCGTCCTGCCTATCCCATCCGACCAATCTGGATCCAGATACCCACGCCCCAAGAACAGCTCCACGATGTCCTCACATCCAGAGATGGCAGCCCATGCTAGTGCTTCCTGACCCCCACCGCCACCGAGATCGACATCCAGCCTCTCCAAGAGCAGCTTCACAACATCCCGACTTCCGGATTCGGCAGCATATAGTAGTGCCCTCATCCCATCCCTATCCGACAGGTTGAGACCGACACCTACTCGCTCTAAGAGCAGCTTCACAGCACCCACGCTCCTAGACCGAGCAGCAAATAGTAGTGGCGTTTTGCCCTTCGGATCACGCGAGTTAAGATCGACATCCTCCCGCTGCAAAAGTAGCTTTATAATGCCCTCGTGTCCACGGTAAGCGGCAATCAATAGTGGTGTCAGGCCATTTGTATCCGGAATATCGGGATCGACATCCCCTCGCTCCAAGAGTAGCTTCACAATGCCCTCACATCCAGAACTGGCTGCCCACCAGAGTAGTGTCCGGCTCATATGATTCAACCCATTGATATTGACATTCCCTTGCTGCAAGATCAGCTTCGCAATGCCCTCATTGTGACCCTGAATAGCACCTTGTACTAGACTATAGCCCGTGTGCTCCGGTGATTCGGGGTTGACACCCCGGTGCGCCAGGAGTAGCTTTACTACCCCCTCATGTCCAGATCTGGCAGCAGATTCTAGCGGTGTCCAGCCGGACTTATCCGGCGAATCGGGATTGAAATCTCCGCGCTCTAGGAGCAGTTTCACCACGTCCTGATGTCCATCCCTCGCAGCATACGTGAGTGGTGTTCGGCCTTCTTTGTCTGATAATGTGGGATCGACATCTAGTTGCTCAAGAAGCAGCTTTGTGAGCGTGGAATTCCCGTATTTGGCAGCCCATATCAATGGTGTTTGGCCTTTAGAATCCCGCCCGTTCAAGTCCCATCTTTTCATGTCCACCATTGCAATCGCGACCTGGGTAACCCCCATATATGTGACGCCGTGTAGTCCAGTAAACCCCCTGAGATCAGGACTTCTACCACACCAACGCTCCTCCTCGGACAAAAAGTCAACACTCTCCTCACGCAGGAGAATGTCAGACCATACGTGGTTCGCATCTCGTTGGAGAAGCCGTAAGGCAAGCTGCTTCACTCCTTCCCCCAACTCCTTCCTCGCGTGGAATCCCCAGTAACATGAAGCGTAGTGGAGAAACGGCATTGTCGACGGGATTGTATCGGTACCGGTTGAAAGCTCGCACATAGACTGAAAGTTTAAATAGGTGAGACATATTTCGGCCATCATCGAGTGAGGTGTGACGAACAAGTTGGGATGAGCCACAAGATACTCTTGAAGTGTGAAATGCACGAGACGGACTGCCGATGCTTGATTATCAATTGCGACAAGCCCTAATGTGCAACTCAACAAGGTCCGTATTGACGGGACATTGTCAACATCGAGGTCCGTGGTTCCTAGCTCCACCCCTAATGCCTGGCATAGTTCTCCTGCTTTTAGCTGCCGTTCTGAGCGTGAAATCCACATCAACGCTTCCATTCCTAGCTTCACACGGTTCCCTTTCTGCTCTCTCATCCGATTTAATGTTGCGCTATATGCATCGTCTAAACCAAAGCCGTTGGTCATCTTATGGAGCGTTCGTCTTCTCTGACGTATTGTGGCATTTGCGAGGACCGCATCCATAATCAGGGAAACGAGAAGGAACCTAGAAACCAATGTTAACTCATAACTTTGGATTCACTTTTGACGGGTTTTACGTACGCCCCCGAGATCTTGTCCGGAATAATTCTAAGAATATCGGCCTCCAGTCTCACATCCATCGCATCTAGCTCGGGGTCGTTTCTTAGCCTCATGATAAGGTATTCCCGAATATCCTCCTCGGTCGGCTTTATAGGAGGTTGGTCGGGGTACCCGGGGAAATATTTCCTCACTTCCTCTCGAATATGTGGCCTCCCGGTAATGAATAGCCGAATATTTGGGCACTCCCGAATAATGCGCTGCAACGAGTCCCAAAGTTCAGGTCGATGTTTTGTGGGAAACTCATCTAAAGCATCAATGCAGATAAATCCCCGAAGCAACGATAGGAGAGACTTGGCGAGCATCGCACGGATTTCAGGAAGTCGGAGTGCTCGACCATCAACCTCTCTCTTCGCTCGGTCAAAAGCTGCCTGTATCTCTCTTGGGATTTGTTTTACCCCTGCGACAATTTGCTTCAACAGAGCTGCTAACACACTAGTCGCCGACTGCTCCTTATGAGCATGGAAGTCGCAGTAGACGCAGGCCACCGCCATGTTGCTCTCATCAAGTCCATCGCAGAGTGTATCTATCACAAGAGAGCTTTGTTTCCGTGTTCAAGTTAGTTCCGAGAGCTATTTCAAGAGAGCCACTGCTACACACCTCAGATATGTCTTCCCCACGCCAGGGTCCCCATAACAAAATAATACCGGATTGACGTCCTGACTCGCGCCCGTACGCCATTTCTCAAACCCGCTCGTGTGAAGAAACTGGCTCCCTACTCCATCTACCCGGCCCTCACGCACAGCCTGATGCCTTTCCCGAGGTGCTATAGGGGACAACCACTCCAGAATCTGGCGCTTCTGGTCCGACACCGATATCTCACAGTTGTTCCATATATTGTTGTAACTATCGGTCACATTACCAACGTTGTTGTTTAAGTTAACGGTCGGCTTTTGGTATGCTGCAGAGCCCATCTTGTATTTCCTTGTTGCTCGAGATGGTGGTGGTCGTATAATCCGTCAATTAAAAGCGGCCGGAATGAGGTGAAGATTAATTTTTGGGCGGGTTTGGGCAACGGTGGAGGAGGATGGAAGTCAAGGTTTCGCCCGACACTCTTCGGCTCTACTTAAGTACGGAGGTACAGCGCCTAAGTCTTGTATATTTTACTAGCAGGGAATATTCGACTGACAGGGGGTGGGGAGGTGAATTAGGTAACCACCATACCCAATCCGCTACCCTTATACCCAATATGCTGCTTTTAGCCGGGCTAGCCTAACCCCTTGCTAAAAATACACAAAACTTAGGCGCTGTACCTCCGTAGGTGGGTTGTGGCGGCTCTTCTCGTGCTGCCTTGCTTGGAAAAAATGGTATCGCCAGCCTGCAGCCTGAGTATGATACGCTCATGGTATGCCACCATCTATGCACAAATCAAAGTAGGCAGCTTTGCCTACTACTTATCTCATGTGTTGGCAATCAACTCCACCTCCGTCCCCCTAGCTTGTTTTGGCCACGAGCAAAAAAAAAAAAAGCTCCAGTTCCCTCACAATATCTACTCGTAATGTTCTGGCATCTGTAAACACGCCAAGTTTTACATATAGCGCCAAGACTAGATGCATGAGACCTGGAGAGAAGCACATTTCAAAAGAAAATGGGTAAATCTCAGGAGGATTTTTAATCATCTAACTATAATACTTGGATCTAGGTGAGAGTTCCTTATTTTATGCTCTGCTAGTGTGGGGTTCTGTGCTATTAGTCTGAGATACATATAAGAAAATTTGGACCAGGGCGTGTTCACAAACGTCGGTACAGTACATGAATCTTATGAAGAAACATCAAAAAAATACTGATAACAAAAGTCTAATAGCTAGACACTAAATTAAGGCACGGGATACGGCGTATAAGCGGTTTCTGACCCTCATAAATGCTCGCAAACTAGGTGCCAGCTTTTAAACAGGGCAACGAAAAGGCGAAATGACGGCGGCAAAACGAAACGAAACGCCAAGCAACACAAAAGACTTCGATCGCTAATGCAGAGCTTAGAGTGGGGAGGTTCTCACTTGCTCGCTCTCACGCTCTACTCAACTAACTAACGGTGAAGACAGGAGTGCATAAAGACAGCAAAGTCGTTCTCCCACCCTTCCATCGATCACGAGACATGTCCCTTTTCTTAGACGTATGTCCCCCTTCCCGTTTCTAGACCTCTGCGCTAAGAACAGAAAAGGTCTGCATCCTTTCTCGGAACTCCCAACGTTTATCGCCTCTACATAGTCTAAGGGCATATCCGAAGACTTTGCTTGAATCATAAAGGGATAGATTGACTACGATATGCTGAGCATGCCGAGCAGTATCAGAGACTTCCAACAGCCCCAACTACAGTAGGTATAATACAAACCCTAACCCTAACCGCAATACCCCGTAATTCCTAGAAAAAATCATCCTTGAAATTGCAATTGCAGCTCTAAAAGGATAACAAGCTAAAAGTCACAGAAATCTCAGAGGAAATTTTGGACCTAGATTTTGATTCGATAAAACTGTCATCTCAAATGACCATGCGCCAGACCCTGAGCCAAGCTTGTAAGAATTGTCGATCAAGAATAATTTACGGCATTTAACCATTTTCCAATCTCAGGATCTTAGCCTATAGTGGGCAGGTCAATCGGGTGCAAGCGAGTTGAATGAAAAAGCATCGCCGTCCCTGCGAGATAGAGACAGTCAATGCCGGGCCCTCCGTAGAATATCTAGCAACGTTTTTTTATCCCCGCGAAAGAGTAATGCTTCACACACTGATGCACTATGGTGCTAAATATGTTAATAAGCATGGTCTCAGCGCACCTTGGCAGTATGCCTACCCTGGCATATCCTAAAAGGGCGACTTTCAAGCGACAAAGGCCATATGCACTTGGCTCTTTGGTGTTAGAGAAAATTCTCTACTTAGTAATATTTATAGTGTATTTTAAAGAAATATTTAGATTTTTTAATATTTTTGTGATTATTTTATTGCAAAGAAGTTGAAGTATTATTTTCTTGGCTGTGAGCGAAATATTATATTTTTTTTGCTAGGATAAAAAAAAAAAAAAGCTGGTATTTTATAGGGAGGGCTCGGGATTGACTGGTATAGAATAGGTTATCTCTACAGAACCCCAGTACCGTACTACCAGTACCAGTGCTAATTTATTCTCTCTCATGGGGCTCCCCTCTAAGCAGCCAGAGCACAGCAGAGATACCTACTACAAGTACCATGCTCCGATGGAGAGCTCGGGCACTGAAATCGATTCTTGTGTGACTTTGTGTTTTATCGGCAACCCTCATCCTTGGGTAAAGATAATAGCGCTAGCCTGCCCTCAATCTCAAGAGTTTATCTTACAGTGTTTGTAATGTGCGATGTGAGGCTGATAGCAAAGAGAATAATAGAGTGAGGACACCTCTGCGCATCAACGAAAGTTTGAAGCTAGAAACCCGAAGCCTGCGTGGCCATGTCAGAAGCAACGCTGTAGGAAAAGTAAGAATATGCAATAACATAAATTTCCTGCCATGGGGTAGTCTCCTTCCCTCTGGATCAATGGCTGTTCTGCTTCTCGCACTATTGCCTGTCCCCCCCAAACTCTCAAAGTCCACCAAAGCAGATCAATACCAGAGACAAGTGAACGCCGACACACTGCAAGACATATTTGAATTAATTTTTGCGCCCCTGCAGCATGCGGCGCTTGATGGCGTCCCAATTGACTGCGCCGACGGGAAGGTTCGGAGGTGCTTCCCAATCTTGGCTTCATGGGTTGACGACCATATGGAAAACGTGACACTGCACGGGTTAAAATCCAACGCCTGTCCTACATGTGAGGTGCCTGCCGGGCAATTAGGAACCAACATCAAGAATTATCGAGCTAGAGATAACGCAAGATTCAAGCGATATGGGTATGAAAACCGGTTCCCAGGCTCGAAGTCAGACAGCGCCCACATCAAGTTCTGCGGTGTTGGTATCAATTTGGGCCAAAACGTTTTTCATGGGCTTCACCGGGTCTCCGTGCCTGACTTGCATGTCCCAGACATGCTCCATACGGTTTATCTCGGATTATTTAAGCACATGATGGACTGGATCCAAGGTTTTCTCAAGACACACGGCCGACTGCAGGCTTTTGACGACGTTTGGAAGACATTACCGCCGTACCCTGGAGTTTTGGTACCCAAAAAAGCCTACCGTGAGGTTGCGCAGTGGCAAGGGAAGGAGATGAGGAATCTGGGGTGTTGTATTTTGGGAGTTCTCGCAGTAGCACTACGTCAGCCACAGAGTTCACAAGTGATACCTTTCAAACGTGCTCTCAGATGCGTCAGAGCGCTCGTCGACTTCAGTATGATGGCACAATACCGAAGCCACACGTCTGACACCATAGCTTATATGGATGATTATCTCGACCGATTTCACAAAATGAAAGGTATCTTTTTGGAGTTTCGAGTAACTAAGCGTACACTGGCCAAGGTTGACGAGCAACCGAGGGAGATACAACATTAGAGAACGCAGATGAGCCAGCCTGTGGCCCCCTCTAAACGGCGCCGGATCCGTGACCACGATCGCAAAGAAGAGGACTCCCGACGTATAGACTTGATCCATAGCAAATCGCATTTCAACTTTATCAAGATACATCTACTACGTCATTTTAGTGATCATATACGCCAGTTTGGCAATATACCGATGTATTCCACGGAGTTTGGAGAGCTAGCGCATAAGGAACAAATCAAGGATGGATGGCGACGATCAAATAAAAATAATGCCACGCGCCAAATTGTGCACAGCTACAATCGTCAGCACGGCATCCGAATAAGGTTATTGAATCTCAAATCTCTTTGACACCGCAGCGCCGATCTCTCTGCAGATGTCTTGCAACATTTAGAGAGTACAACAGGTGCTGTAACAACACCGGTCGTCGATAGGAGGATCCTGAAAGGACGTCGAGACGACGTGTCCAACGTCTTGGATTTCAGTAAGGTGTCGGGAGTCTCCCTCGAGATTATATGTCGTGAATTAATCCGATATAGCCGGCATAACCTGCCTACAGAGCGCCGGCTTCCTGAAGATCATGCGGTGCTTCGATCACTCCCAGTTGAACTACTAACGCAACTCGAAATCCCGGTTCTAGCGTTCCAAGAGAGTGACGTTTACGACATCCACCGTGGGCGATGCACGGGAGCCCTACACTTCAGGAACCAGAGGAGTCGCAATGATTGGGTTTGGGTCCAGGCTGGTACTGAAGATATGTATGGTGCGCTGAGGGGCCGTCTGCCGGCAAAGTTCATGGCGCTCGTCAAAATCAGGAACTACACCCATGGGAATGCTGTGCATCGGGTCGCGGCTATTTGGATGTTGAGTGCAGTCAACTCAGGATTCCTCTCTGATATACATGGCCTTGTTATAGTACAGATGAGAGAGGATGCGTGAGAGTTTACGATAGTTGACGGAGCGGCAATCCTCGGGTTGGCGCACCTGATCCCCGAGGGGGAACGGCGCTGGCTGGTTAATAGCCGGATTGATTTGAGAACATTCAACGAGATATATTCAGGAATCGGGAAACGGAGAGGATAGGGCTCTGTGTGTCCTAGTACTCGCGCGGTGTTGCCGGGACGAAAAACGCCGTCAAGCACATCGTCAAGCTGTATATGTATATAGAAGCAATTGTCTAGAACATAAAGAGTAAGAAACTATCATGATTATACTCAGGCTACTAGCTAGTTTACCCTGTACACGTGAGGTTCAGAACTGGGATGCAGGCCGACTTCAGAGATGACATGAGAAAATACGTCAGGGCGAGTGAAAGACGCAATGTGGAGCCGGCGGCGTCATGAGAGGGAAGGGAATAGAACCGGAGCTAAGGTTGTGACAGGGCGTCAGTACGACGCGACGTCGCGTCAGGAGAGAGAGAGCGTTGCGTGGCGACCAAAGAACCACAGTGCGCTTGCGTGCGTTGCAATGAAAGTCTGGGCGCACCTGACGCAGGGAACGCAATAGCTACGTCGCTTGTGTCAGGGCGCAACGCCGACGCATCTGACGCAAGGTATATTTTTGCTGATGGTGTGGGGCCAGAAATCCCTTTCGTAATGCATAGCCAGCATCAACCAAGTACTACTTCCCCTCTGGTACCACTAATCCATACTGCAATGCCCATTGTAAGACACCCTCATCATGGGGCGAACCTTCCCACCTCAGAACGATACAGGAAAACTATAGGCTGAAGGTACAAATTGCCAACTCATTTTGGCTCAGGTCGCCTTTTCGGTTCCTGAATCAGGGAACATTCTCAGCAGGTATATGGACTGGGATGTGAGTTCCATCAGCCGCTCCTTTCGCATTCTTGAAATAGGGTACTGAGTACTCTTTTTTCTTCATATTTCATATGAAATATCAGCTAGATTGGGAGGAATGATGTTTTCTTTGGACACTTCAACTAATCCATTTAGAATCGTATTCAATACCATATTAATTAATTCGTTTTTGTTTTATGTACACTTAGATTATTATTATTATAATTATTATTATTATAATTATTTTATTATAATTATGATTAAAATTATAAAAGAGCTACTTAATTTGTAACAGTAAAGCCACTAACTTGATACGGCTCTTGTACCTCCCGGTTTGTACACCTATGTCCAACAACCGCATGAAACATTGATAGTTGCTGCTCAGTAGATATCTTTCTTGTCTACGTCAAATCCACATACTGTATTAGCCAGTTCTTTATATCAAGGAATGCACATTTTGGCATGCGAAAAAATTTGTTAATTCAGCGTGAATTGGAGGAAAGCAACTTGGCGACATCTTCCTTTCCGCTAAGTGGTCATGTTCGACAAGGCTCTTTCTCTAACTGTTGGCACGCATATCTGCCAATGAGTTCCCCGACCACATATAAATTTGGTTCGTTCAAAAGATTCTGATTTTAGTTCATTCTGGTATGCTCTCTTTCAAAAATTACATTTTATTTGATACTTATATTATACTTCATACCTATCTATTGGCTTAGTTGACTTGGTTTAGGGTTTTTTTTATTTTATCATTTTCTAAAAACCAGGTACTTCCTGTTTTTCTTATACCTTCATTTTGACCTCATTGTCACAACTTCGGTGTGGCTTACTTTTGTCAACCACACACGTCGCCCTACCTTAAAATGAAGTTTTCCCCCAAGACTCGATAATGAGTGTCATTCTTGAGGTTCGGCATTGCAACCAGACATATTGTAAGCTTTGCTCTAATTCAGGTCTTCAAAGATGTCGGACGAATGTAATCCGGAAAGCAAATCCCGCAACCAGGTTTCCCCCCATCCACCTCACCTTGAACCCATTTTTGGAGTTCTTAGTCAACCCAACCGTCTATCATACCCTCTTGCCAATATCTATGCCAGTTGTTCTACTCTTGGAATATAGGAACTCATTCCTTTGACATATTAGAAAGGTCACAGGATATCATCCACGGAATTTGGATATATGTTTGTTGAAAATAATTGATACAGTAGAATGATCAGCAAGGAGGGTTTTACCCAGCGGGGTGAGAGTGGCTGAAGTGAAGACACTGCGTTTGTATTAAGCAGTGAAGAGTTAATAACTAATTGAGTTGAGATAGAAGAAGGAGTGTCTGGAGAATAAGAAGAAAGGAAGGAAAGACAATAAGGAAGGGAAAACAGATAGGGCAAATGTTTCCCTGGCTTGCGTGCCCCTCTCCAGGTACATACAGGTACCATTGTAGTCTGAGAATCTGGTTATTTCCCATACCAGGTATGGTTCTAACAAAGTGATTAGACAACTCGGGTTTAAAACTCACGTTTTGTACTTCAAAATAACACAAACTCCTCCGCATATGGAGCAAACAATCTTTATAATAAGACATTCTTCCCACCTGTTCCTTCCCGGGTAAATGTTCTGATATCTTTTGATTTTCGTGAGTGATAGGACGCAAGCGAACTGGCGTATTGAAAAAGTAGATAGGGCAGTTATTATTGTGGTTGTCAACTTCTGATAGAGCTTAGTGCAGAGAGAAGCGCAATGACTATTTAGCCTATGGTTTCTACTATTGGGAGTCAGGTTGCTTGTTGAATTAATCGAGATGGTTTGATTGATGGATAGTAAATCTTTATGAGTATTTGTTGTATGCTGTTTTGGTGTATGATGTTTTTAATAAGGGTACCCTGATGGGGTGATGGTAGTTTGGTGTAATGTCATACCATAGTATGGCTGGTGAGCATATGGCACTACCCTTTTATTGTGTTGAAAGAAATGGAGGAGTTTGGAGCACTGGGAAATGGAGAGGAAGTTGAAGCCTGAAACGGGGTTATGTGTATTGGGATGAGTTATAGGGATGTTACAATTTGTTTTTACATTAAGGCCTGGTTTAGAGGCTGTAGGATTGTTAGAGTGTATGTGGGTTTTTCCACTCACTCGTTTAGTTAGGGCAGACGCTTTATTTTAGCATAGAAAGCTTGAAATGAATAAAGTTTAAAAAAAATGAAAATAAAAGAATAAAAAAATCCTCCGCACAAACTGCTCTTTGAGGCGAAGAGGCAAGTAGCAAATAGGCAGAGGAAATGTGTGGGTGCAACAGATTGAACTTCCAAGAGGCAGGGTTCTGAATGGTCTGCCGAAGACTGGGCTGGACCAGCTAGTCCGATCAAAAATCAAGCCTGGTCCAATGGCCGATATTAGGCTGACTGGACGGTCAGAATCATCGGAACCGACTTGGCTAGGACTGGTTCGACCAGGCCCGCCAAGCAATAAGATATGCACGGCCCTTTGACAGAATTAGCATCCAGATTCCGCTTTTTACTATTTTTATCACTATATATTACGTTCAAATAAAGATTTTAATTAAGCTCATTGTTTCCATGGATATTACTGTAGGATCTCAGGAGAGTGGCTTAGATTAGGGGTGGCGAAAAAATTCACAAGTATCAAATATTTTCGGAGGACTGGGTGAGTGATAATATACGACTACGCTATCTTTTGTAAAGGCTGGTCTAAGACTAGTCCAGACCAGACTGAACCACTCGAGTTAGTCAAGTCCAGTCATTGACATCAACAGGACTGACCAATACAAGTACAGTACTAGTACTTGTGGTGATCTCACAGACAATTTGCAGCACCACTACTTCTTCGCAACCGGATTATTTTGCTTACTACGCATGAGTTTTCCTTACTTTAAATGGTTAATTAAGGGGCTATGTGAAAAATTAAAACAATAAAAATGGCCATTAAGATACTTCCTTTACTCGTTTCCCATATAATAGCTAGCTATAATTACATAATACACCACTTTTTAACACTACTTTTTAGCTTTACCGCTCTATTAGTTTTGAATTCGATACTAGACTACTTCCTACAATCTCCTACATTTCCCAATTTCAAATAATGTCTCTAATACTTGCGCAAACTATAGTAAAACTCAAGCGCAGGTGAGCAAAAATGAAATGTAACGAAGGCCAATATTCACTAATGGGAGAACTTGAGATCTCTAGTATGGCGCATAGGGGTCCAAGGGGTCATACCGCTAACTTGTTCGCTCGTGTTGAATTCTGGCGTAGAGGATAAGGAGGGCAAGTGCAAAAAGGACTAGGAAGGGAACCCGCTCCAGGTGCCCAGCATCTTGTCTCAATGGCCTAATAGCATCCAAGAGTTGCCGTGATACGGAGCTGCTATCCACAGTCTATTTCGACATACATTTAAGTGTCCCCACTGCATAGCAGCACAAATCTGTTGGTTGAAAATGTTACCCCCAGCGTGAAGTGTTACGCTTTGAGGTTTAGCAGGAAAGAATGGGCACATTCAATTAATGGTGGATAGAGGAAGTACTCTCTAAATATTGGCGAGCGCTGCACTGGTACAATTACCCCGACTCCAGACTTAATCAGCCGAGATTGCTAATAAACGGCGGCTTGTGATATGCAACCGGGCATTTTCATCGGGGAAGTGGAGAAATTTGGCCCATTCAAATGACCATTTCTCTCCCGTCCCAAAATCATGAAATAACCAGTTCTACAGGTAAAATAGTCACAAAGTGGAACAGTTGCCAGTCCCCCATATTTGGCCAAACAGGCATTTATAATTTGTATTTTCCAGAAGGAGTATATATGATAGTTTAAACAGTGCGGGGGTGCTCACGGATTAACCCCCCCGCCCAAGTACAGAGTGGTAGAGGAACGAGATTACGACAGATAGACGAACTAGAATGAAAACTAGATAAGGCTCTCACAGCCCCAAGCTTTGCTCCTATTTAGGTCTTCAAAGATCTCCAAGAAACCTAACCCCAAGGGCGAATCGAGCGGCCAGCTTTCTTCGCCTCCGCCTTGCCTCTAGCCTATGTACAAAGCGCTTGTCCAACCGAATCGTGCACTACACTATCATACGGATATCCGTGCCAGTCACTTTGATCTTGGAATATAGTAACCAGAATCTCATTTCTATATTATGACGGTCATGGTGTATCACTCATGACATTTCATAGATGCCTGTTGAAAATAGACGATGAAGGGGTAATGATCGCGCATGAGGGTTCTACGCAGTGGAGTGGCGCGGCTTAAGTGAAGATAGAGTTTGTATTAAGCGGTAAAACAATTGACGACGGATTGGGTTGAGTGAATAGGAAGGAAAGTTGAGTATAGCAAGAAAGGAATAAGGAGAGAGGAAGGAAGAACCAATAGGAGAGAACATTCCACGTCTTGCGTTCCCCTTTCCCGGCCCATACGCGTACCCCCCAGCCTCAGCATGCGGTCATTTCCCATTGAGTTTTCAAGAAAAATCCCCATCTAATACCACAGCCTCCTTGGATTCTGAAGCATATCTACTGGGTAAGCTTTGTAGGTAATAAATTTTAAATTTTATTGTACGTGCTTGTGGGCAGAATAAGTTAGGGTGCTTATAAATAAATAAAAAAAACACCAAACTCCAAGGCTTATTGCAGCTAGACTTAGTTTGCGCAAGCGTTAGATACATGGTTTGAAAATGGGAAAGATAGGAGATTGTAGGAAGTAATCTAGTATCGATTTTAACACCAATAGGGCCGTAAAGCTAAAAAGTATTATTAAAAAGTGGTGTATTAGGTAATGATAGCTAGCTATCATATGGGCAACGAGTAAAGAAACTATGCTAGTAGCCATTTTTAACTTTTTTAATTTTTTTATATAGCTGTTTAATTAACCGCTCAAGGTATAGAAGGCTCATGCGGCACCAGGCTAAGGTGACAAAAACAGTCAGTCCCATCAAAAGAAACTAAAAAAACAGTCTTGCCATCACGCCTTTGGATAGAAAAGTGGCACAAAAAGCAGGGGTTAAATATAGTGAATCCGGGAACCGCGACGGACAAGCAATAAGGAAATCCCTAACCTGATAGTGAGCAAATCAAGTTATACATACTATGGATTCATTGAGAAAGAAATACGAGACGATTTATAGTGAAACTCAAGCCCAGGTAAGTAGAAAAGAAATGTAACGAAGACCGGTGTTCACCCATGGGAGAACTTGAGATTCCCAGTTCTGCCGTTAGGGGCTCCGAGAAGACATGCTACTACATTGTTGATCTATGGTAAATACCTAAAAGTAGAAAAATGGCCCAACGAGTGAAGCCAAGGGAAAAAAACAATAATAAGGAAGGCAAATTCTCGCCTCGAGCCACTCGCATCGGCTCCCTAATAACACCCAAGAGCTGCTGAGACAGGATACTGTATTGTTCGTACCTGGTGAATTCTCTAGGGGGCAGAAGATTGGCCAAAAAACTGAGGCTAAGTGAGCAAAATACTGAGATTGTAAGCCAATACTCGCGTCGAGCCACTGTCCTCAACTCCCTAATAGCACCCAAGAGCTGCCGTGATATAAAACTGCTATCCACTGCCCGATTGGCAATCATATCCGGGAATGAATGCACATTTGGCGCTTGCTGGTTGATCTTAGACAACCTTGTATAGAGGTCCTTTCCAATAGAGTACTCTAGTCCTAGAACTTCGTTCATGATCCAAGCTTTCTTCAGACAATCCTCGGCACTCGGTCGATGCTCTGGAATCGGTTGTAGAATGTCACGGAGCAGAGAGATACAGGGGGCACTGAAACCTAGATTGTCAAGCGCCAAGGGGGAGAATGATGCGGTTAGGGTGTACTTCCATACTTTGACGGGGTCATCGAATAAGAGATTGCCGGCGAGCATCCTGTACAAGACACATCCGAGGGACCAGATGTCTACTCTATTGGTCTTTGGTTCCGCTGTGTCGTGCACTTCGGGTGCCATATAGCCCTGCGTGCCGGTGGTGGTTTTCAGGTACGTGGAGGCGTTAGACGGTGGGATGCGCTTTGATGTACCAAAGTCACCGATTTTGACGCGGAGGACATGGGTCTGATTCTCTGGAAGGTAGAGGAATATGTTCTAGCGACTGTTAGGTTTTGACAATGGTAGTTTAGGAGAGGAGGGGCACAGACCTCGGGCTTGAGATCGCGATGTGTGATCCCTTCTTTATGCATTATTGCTAACCCATGGAGTAGCTGCCTGATTACAACCCTTGTGTCACTTTCGTTCCACCGATAGTCATTGGCAAAGGTCTGCGACATATCCCCCATGGGAATATACTCCATAGCAATGTACATGTAGTGAGTGTCCTCATAAGTAGAGTTGAATTTGACGAACCACTCGTGCTATCCAGATGTCAGACACGAATTGATGTAAATTAGACAAGGCCAAGGCTCGTAATAAAACGATGTAAGCCTGCGCAAAACTTACTCTTGCCAACAGCTGTAAATTATTGATCTCAGCTTGATACCGCTTGAAAGTGAAATTTGGCAAGGCCCGTGGTATTCTTTTCACAGCCCATAACTCAGGGGACTTCATTCCAAGTGTCTGGACATTCTCCAGGAACACCGTTCCACAGGCGCCAGTGCCGATTTCGTATTTCAATCTCCAAGCTGGTGGTTCTCTAACAGGGGCAGGATCAATTTTGCGGGGTTGGGAGTGGAGTAGCGAGAGGGTGGGGGGGTCGGCAGGTTGGGTAGCCTGTGTATGCGGAGAAGGACGAGTCGGAGGGTGAGGGGTCGAAGGGGCCATCACCTTGTGGGGTTGTGACGGGGTCGGAACTTCTATTACCCTGATGATGCTAGCAAGTCGACTCCAGAGGGGAGGGTTAGGTTGGGAATGAAGGCTAGCCTCTTGGGACTGGCTGGGCTTGGCTTCTCTCTTGTAGGCCTGGTCCGTCCGGTCTTGTAGCTCTCGCGGCGTGCTGGGACGACCGGATTCGATCAATCTATAAGCCCGGGTAGACCTAATGCGAATGTTGCTTGGTATAGCTAAATTTACTCCATCGGCGTGAGGGGTTTGGCCAAGGTGGTGGTTAGTAAACCATTAACTATCTAGGTAATTTCGCTCTGATAAAACCCTAGCGAACTGAAGAAGGAATAACACACCTGTCGTTATATGACATCAAGTTCAAGATACGGGCTGGCAAAACCCAAATGGGATTTTTTCCGACGATTTGAAATTCAGGCCAAGGGTACGAAAGCTGAGGTTCGATAGAACTAGGAGAGGAGGGCTTATTGCGATGAACTTTGCGGCTGAGGCTAGTGTAGAGAGCTAGTTATGGTTGCTTCCACACCACTTGTTAACGAGAAAATGTCACGTGCCTACTGGAGGTGGTACAATTGCGCAAATGTGAAGACAGGAGGAGACATCCATCCCTACCTATTGGGGTTGCTAGCCAACGGCTACCTAAGTAGTGAAAGCTTCTACATGTATAACCCTATATAGCCCAAGAAGCGATAGAGGGGAAGTGGGTAACCCCCGTCATCATACTGTGGCTTGCGTGCAAATCTTGAATCCATGGTGGCAAAATTACCTTATTGACAGCTCTCAGCTAATCTAAAAAATCGAAGTAGAGCGGTTACATGCTCCCCCTCCACGGCTTCTAGTGCCATACATCCGTTCATGCCTTAGCGCCCCCTCACGCGTCCACACTTCTGTGCTCCTCCATATTGTCCGTTAACAAAATTAACCGTGCATCAACAAACAGGAAAAACTCCGGCTATGACAACAGCACCCCCCACCAACCCCACTATCATGGAAACAATAATAATAATAAATATGTAAATCCATAGTAGAATATTTGATCTAGAGAAATTTCTTCACGTGGTGTTGAAAATGAGGGGTAGTGAGGCGGGTTGCTTTACGAGCGATCGTGGGTCCACGGTTAATTTTGTGAACGGACAAATCCTATGCGTGCTTCCGGTTACCTGTGCTCTTTGACGTTTTAATACACCATTAATCTCTACAATAATACCAGGATTATTATGCTACCCGTATTAGGGGCAGCGGGGCTTAGCGAACAGACCAAGGAAAATCATCGGCTAGGTTCAGCTAGGATAAATATATGCAATTAACACCTGCCAAGTTACCTTAGTGCATTACTCGAGTTGATCCTCGGGCAATTTGCCAATGCTTAGGGCTCTCGAATTCTGACTTTGATATATGCACAGGGGGGGGCCGCTAGTATATTTCGACATATCAGTAAGCAACCCCTGCCCAATTGTCTCAAGCAGAATGAATACATTAAAATTGTAGCTAACAAGAGAGAAAGAAAACCTCAGTACTGATGAACCTGATGACCGGACATAACCCACGTAGTCCTTCTCTTCCTGCCCACTCTTAGTCTAGCTCCATGGCCGGAGGCATGGGTGGGAATGTAGCTGCCCTTACCGCTGGAGGTCGTCGCCACCGAAGTGCCCCTGCATGGCGATGGGGACGCTCGAGGAGAGGTAGGGGTGGTAGGCGGGCAACAAAGAATGCGAGCTGGAGGGAGTAGCGAGCATGGAGATCTCGCAGTCGGGGGAGCTGGATGACGGCATATGTGCTAGGAGCTTTTGGACCTGGCAATGGGAGCTATGACCTTCGGCCAAGTGCATAGCTAGCTAGCTATACTGTTTTCCCATCACCCCCGAGACAAAGCTTTTATCTTCGAGTGATACTCCGTGCGCTTTGCCTAATTGGAAATGAGTTCTTCCAACTCGACAAATAGTAGCACAATTTTGCTCGTTCATATTGTTATCACCATCATAAAGCGTCACACTTTGAAACTTAGCATGAAACTATAGACACATTCGACCAATGATGGCTAGAGGAAGCGCCTCCAAGTATTGGTGAGTGCTGGGTTTGTCCTATTACTTCGATGCCAGGATTAATCTGCGGGGATTGCCAATGAATGGTGGTTTCTGATATGCGACCGGGCCTTTCGACTGTGAAAGGGGAGAAATTTGTGAACACTTTAGGGCTTTTTGAATGCGACTATTTAGTTCCGTTGGCCCATTCAAATGGCCGTTTCCCTTCCATTCCAAAATCGTGAAACAACCGTTTCTACAGGCAAAATAGCCACGAAACGGAATGGTTGCCAGTCCCCCCCCGTTTTTGCCCAACAGGCATTTATAATTTTTATTTGCCAGAAGGGGTATCTAGGATAGTTTAACTACTACGGGGGTGTTCGCGGGTAAGCCCCCCCGCCTGGGTACATAGCGCTAGAAGGACTGGATTAGATCGGGTAGACAAACCAAATTGAAAACTGGATAAAACTCTCACAACTCCAAATTTCCTCAGATTTAGCTCTTTAGAGATCTCTGATCAATGTAACCCTGAGAGAAAATCCCGCAACCAGCTTTCCACGCCTCGACCTTACTTCTAACCCATGTGGAGGGCCCTTGGCCAACCAGGTTGTGTACCACGCAATCTTACCAATGTCCGTGCCGATCGCTTTACTCTTGGAATATAGTAACAAAAATTTCATTTGCATATTGGGGCGGTCATGAGACATCACTCGTGGAATTTTTATAGATATCTGTCGAAAGTATTCGATGTGGGGGTAATGTAATGATCGGCGGCGAGGGTTTACCCAGCTGAGTGGAGCGGCTCCGGTGCAGACGACTGGCTTGTATCAAGCGGTAAAGAACTTCACGACGGACGGATTGAGTTGAGTGAATAGGAAGGAAAGTCTTGAGGGGGGTTGAGAATAGGAAGAAAGGAATAATGAGATCAGAAAGGGCAAGAAGGAAGGAATAACTAATAAGAGGGAACGTTCCACCGTCTTGCGTGCCTCTATCCCGGTCAATACATGTGCCACTGCAGTCTCAGCATGAGTCAGTTCCCATTAAGTTTTCAAGAAAAATCCCTTCTAATACCCACAGACCCCTCGGATGCTGCAGCATATCTACTATGTAAGCTTTGTTGGTAATAAAATTTAAATTCCATCGGACGTGCTTTTGCGAATACCAAGTTAGGGTGCTTATCTATGAAAAATGAAAAAAAAAACACTAAAACCTGAGGCCTGTTGTATCAGGACTTAGTTTGCGCGAGTATTAGATCAATACATGATTTGAAATTGGGAAAGATAGGAGATTGTAGGGAGTAATCTAGTACCGAATTCAAAACTGATAGGGCGGTAAAGTTAAAATGTGGGGTTAAAAAGTGGTGTATTATGTAATTAATGTAGGGTTGGAGAAACCCGTTGCCAATTGGGCAAAGTAGAGGCTAAACCAGACGCGAGCCAAAGCGCGGTCTCGGCGCTCTGCCGGAAAACGGCATAGCCACACACTGGCTTACTGCGGGTCATAGCTCCACCACAACCGGCTAGTCGAGTACCGACTTCATATATTAACCCCCGATTCCCCCAAGACGCGAGTCCCTCCAAGACTTCAGTTCTCCCAAATCCTCCACATCAATAATCCTCAACCTCTCAACAGCTCGCGTTCTTTTCTCCCTTCTTATCCTGTGGTTTCCCATGCTATCTCGCCCCTATCAGACTCTCCCTCATACTCTTACTACGACACCTATACCCTCTTGCTCCCTGTGCACTGCTGTTATGCCGACCCGAAGAGGATCCCGTAACGGAAGAGAAGCAGGCACGGCTACAAGGAGGCGAGTGCAAGGACGAATTCAAAAGAATACGCGCAACCGCCAGCCACCACGCCGATACGGTCCAAGCCAAGAGCCGGAAGCTATCCCCCAAGCAAGCGAAGACATACCGGACCCAGACAGCACTAGTGAGGAAATCGAACACAGCCTATATGGTAGCCCAATCCCAAACCCGTCCCCTCCACAATCCCCAACCAGTTCCCAAGCATCAACTGCACCACTACAGTGAGCAACCCAAGCAACGCCGAGCTCATCTGCCACATTGAGACAGTCGTACCACCCAAGCCAAACACCAATTACAATTGAAAATATGAGGCAGCTGCTTGAATCCCATGAACGGGAGATTGTTGACAGGGTTGTTCTCCGACTACAAACCAAGAATTCTGTCTCAAGCTATACCAGAATATTACCTAACCAAGCGGAAACCTCTAATGCCAACCAAAGCACCGCCCTCAACCAAACAGCCACCCGCATCACCGATTTAGAAAACCACCTCGCCCAGCTCCAAGGAGAAAGAGACCGAATGCAGAGTGCTATCCAGACAGAAAACCAACATGGTATATACCATCCCACCCAGCCCACACCCTTAGCAGATCTCGAGAGTGCATCTGGTACTGTTGAGTCAGTGCAAGAACTATTCCCGGGGTTGAGCAAAGTACACGGATCCAAATTATCGAAAACCGGTTCAAACTGACAAATATCTACAGCTTACTTGCAACAGAGAAGGAGAGAGCAGCGTCACAACGGACCATAAATATCGGGGGAATCGAATTTGAGTAGACAGAAAGAGATGAGACGGAGAGTGAATATCGGTTGAGTAACTTCTTCAAGGCGTGGGCAGCATATAGTGAGATTTTGGTAAAGCTAGCACCATATGCACTACAGGGTGATCTGGCAACAGATCTCCTCATCTATACCATGAACCTCTATGATCTGTTAGAAAAGTACAGCTGGGACGAAGTCAAAGGATACCATTTTCAGTTTTCACCGGAAAAGGATCACAGGTGGAAAAAGCATATACCTCCCACAGCAGTGGCGTCAACTGGACAGCGAACTTATTGCTTCCAAATGCTTCGCCCATCTGATTCAACGAACAATGTGGAACCTCCCTACAAGCCGGCCTACACCCTTTCCCCCGCGGATATCAGAGCTGCCCCTCGGCGATACCCCATCCTTTATCAGAGATCGACGCACTGCCAGTGTTAACCCGCCACTCAATCCGTCTTACTTAGCTGCCAGCGGACAGCAGTCCTCGCTAGCGAATTCCGCCGCATGTCGTAACTGGAATTTTCAGGAATGCCGGGCAGCGGACCGCTGCTGCAGCTACACATGCATCGTGTGCGGAAGCAACCACGAGGCCATACAGTGCGGTTAGAATAGCAATACGCTATCGGCTCCTGGGTATCTCAACCATTCCCACGGACGTTAGTTCCCCTATTTTCTCACCTTATAGTTAGCAAATGCAAAGCATCTCTCTATCTCTCTACCACTTTACATTTACCTGTTACCTATCTATTATAGTAGTCGTAAGCTTACAACTACCCAAGCAACCTGCATTCTCTTGCTTGAACAAACCAGACATTCCCACATGAAACAAGGCCTAGCCAATATCGTTAGTTATTGCAAAGAGCTCCCACGTCCCAACACAGAAATCCACTACACACTATACCAGCGGCATAATCTCCCCATGCCAGCAGGCCCCCTAAACTCGATGGGATGGCGACAACTCCTAACCGAATACCCAGACCCATAGTTGGTGAACGCTATACTCGGTATATGCACATTTGAAGCCACAATTGGATACGAGCAATACCGTGGACCAGTTAGAATCTTTCCGAACCTCCTCTTCGCCGACGAGCTACCAGAGAGTGTTACTACAGATATCACAATGGAGTTGAGCAAAGGCCGCCTAACTTACTATCCGGATAGAAGCCACCTACCGGAACACTTTACAACCTCCCCCATGGGCTTGACCGACAAATCTGACGGTTCAAAAAGGAGAATTCATCACCTATCTTATGCCGAAAGTAGAGGCCATTCCATCAATGATGGAATCCCGGAAGAGTATGGCACGATCGCCTACAGCACTATCGAAGAGGCAATATCCGGTATCCAGATGTTCGGGCCCAGGTGCAGGTTCAATTTGGCAAAAAGGGATTTCGAAAGCGCGTTCCGACATATTCCGATCGCGCCTGAGGACTCCCCTCTCCTTGGGTATCAATGGAAAGAGAGGTATTACAGCAAGCGATTCCTTCCCTTCGGAATTCGCACAGCATCATACCTTTTTAATCTATTTGCGGAGGCCTTCCACTGGATCCTTGCCAATTACCTAGAAAGGAATACCCTCCCGGCCATTATTATCCACTACTTGGACAATTTTCGCATCATTCACCCCAGTAATCAGAAACCTGAAAGCTACTCAGAACCATTTAGCGCCCTAGCAGCTGCTGTTGGTCTCACAATCAAGGAATCGAAAAGTGAACAGGTGACTATTGTCAACTTTGCCGGCTTCGAACTAGATACTGAACAAATGGTAGTTAGATTACCGGAGAGTAAGCTTGAGAAAGCACGCAGAGTTGTCAAGGCTGCAAGCGGGACATCATCTGTCACTCTCCTCGAACTCCAAGGATAACCGGTTACCTGAACTTTGTCGCAATAGTCGCGCCCTTGGGTAGAGCATTCCTTAGACGATTATACAACCTACAGCTATTCTGTCCAGCCCATGCTAGCAATTACCGGCGACGGATACCGAGCAGTGCACGAAGAGACCTCGACTGGTGGCAGCAGCTACTGGCCATAGGACCTGAACGCTCTATTAGAAGCGAGAAAAGAGAGACTGTTCTCCTCTGGTCAGACGCTGCTGGCACTAAAGGCCTAGGAGCCTTTTACATATATGGAAGATCGCATAAACCTGAAGCAGGAAGCTGCTCTATTTCATCACGAACTACTCCCCACCCCGAGCCGGGAATGGCCTTCTCTATCGCATTGCCACGGTATATAAGAGTAGTAAGAGAACACATTAACACAAAAGAAATACGGGCGGTGGAGCAAGCACTCCTACACTGGGGCCAGAGGTGGCATGGCAAACGGGTCATAATGCATATTGACAATAGAGCAGTTGCTTATGCAATTGAGAACTGAACCATCCGTGGTGCATCAATGAATGTACTACGGCGGTGCTTACTCCTAGCAGTGGAGTATGACTTGGAGATTAGTACTAAATGGATATCAACAAATGACAACAAGCTAGCAGATGCGCTCTCGGGTTTTGATTTTGATCCAGTTGCTAACATAGCTTCACAGTTAATATACCCAATCACCAGCCTCCGTGATCATGGATTTCGGATATAGAGCACACAGGTCTCTTATGGATAGCTGCATACTACTTATGGCGGGGCCTTGTACCATCCACAAGGCGCAATTACGAAACCCCAAGAGTCCGGTTCATACTCTTCTGCGCCCTCGCTGGCTACCAGCACATGAATGGTTCCTGCTTCCTAGCCCAAGTCAGCTGGCTGATTGAATGGCTATGCTCTCTAGCGGGAACAGTCAAGGTGAAAACTAGGAAGGTTTACCTTACAGGTCTCAGATCATACCAGTTAGATCTTGGAGTAGAGTATCGGGCCTTCACCGATCCTCGGTCAGAAAGAACCCTTCACGGAATAAAGCGAGATCATAACGAACCTAACCATCGTCAGCGAAGACCATTAACACGCCCACACCTACTTCTTCTAAAAAGCAGACTAAGCCAAACAGAATATGACGATGTTGTCCTCCGTGCTGCATTTACGTTAGCATTTGCTGCCTTCCTCCTTGTTGGAGAATTCACATACCGGCTAAGCAACAATGCTACTGGACCCCTAATTGGTTCCTACTTCCTAACAAAGAGCAGTGTTAGACTAAGCCGCTACGAGGGAGAGCAATTCCTTGAACTTACCTTGTCTGCTTCAAAAACTGACCCATTCAGGCAAGGGGTAGAACTGACAATTGCAGCCAGGAACGACTGCGGATGTCCGGTATATGCCATGCAGTAGTTCTTCAAAATAGATACTCACCGACCACCAACTGCAGCGCTTTTCTCTGTCGGGATCCTTCAGCAACTCCCATTCACACGGGAGTAGGTAGTTACCAAACTACAACGAATTGCAATGAAAGCCAGCCTTGGACATGAAGCTTGGAACAGACATAGCTTCTGTAACTGGTACAGGCACCTGAGTTACTAGGTTTTATGTTTGGTTTCGAGTATAGTTTGATAGTCAATATATTTTGTCTTTAGGTTCGAGTATCGTTTGATACTCTATATATTTTATGTTTGGTTTCGAGTATCTTTTGATACTCAATATGTTTGATGTATGGTTTCAAGTATCATTTGATACTCTATATGTTTTATGTTTGGCTTCGAGTATCGTTTCATACTCAGTGTGTTTTAGGTTTGATACCTAAGGAGTTTCAAGGCTACTATTTTCAGAGCCTTATAGTTATTGTTAGCAAGGCAAGGGATTGCCTGGACAAGTGTATTTAAGACCTGCTATTCTCCGGACTTAGAGAGGGCGGACTTCGACAGACAGAGTTTTCAATATACTTGGTTGAACAGTTACTTCTTTAGTTCGCTTCAAGAATCTTTAGTATTCAGTTAGGTTCCCCAAACGCCTTCTATTAAGAACTACTTTAGTAGTTGCGATATAGTAAGAAGTTTGTTACAAAAACTTAGTCTAAGCCTCCGATACTTAGTCTCATTAGATACCGCATTTTGGTATAGACCTAGTATTGTTACCCTATCGATTTACAGCACCATACCGTGGGGCCGTTACATTTTTTTAACTTCAACACGTTATAAATATTTTGCAGTCTTAGGATCCAAGCAGGGGCAAGGCCTCTAAGCCAGCAGGAAAGAGACCGGCAAGAGATAGCCAAGGACAATTCATCAAAGCCTCAAAAGAACAGTTTACGATCGAGGAAGCTGCTAGGCAGCTATCCAGGGACGAAGCCCAGCAAGTCCTAGCGGAATCATCAAAAGAACTCGAAAATGCAAGAACACCAACCCCAAGCGGGTTTCCAGAATCACCTAAAAAGGCCACTCCAGCACAAGCAGTCCCAGAGAATGACCCTGACGATTCAGACAGCAGTAGCAATTCAGACAGGATGTCCGAAGGTGCAGGTCCTAGTAATAGGCCAGCAAGTCCCAGTTCTATCCCAGCCACAACAGCGAAGCTAAGCATCAAAGTAAACAACCCCAAGGAAGTTTACCGGCGAAGGTGACGAACTTAAACCAGAAGCATTTGACAGATGATACAACACAGTCCAGCTCTACCTGCGCCTTTATGGAGTACGACAGAGTGTGGAAGAATCAGGCAACTACTGGATTCTATATACAGAAGGACGAGTACAAGAAGTAGCATTCCAGGCTGCAGAACTCTATGGTGAAGATATCACCAGGGACCTCTTAATCACCTACCTAAGGGAATGATTCGAATCATCAAAAGAGAAAGACAATATGTATAGAGACTTCCACGATATCCGACAAGTCAGGAATGGTAAAGTTCAAGAGATCGCAACTTTTGCCACAGATCTGCTCATCCACAGATCACGACTACCTCCAAACACCATTAGTGACTACACTTTTCTCCAATAGCTATTCGCATGTATGCACTCCAAACTACGACAGGATGTGGAGCCGCGATATGAAGGTGATAAGTCTATTCATGACATTATCGCCATTGCAGAAAGACTAGATGCTATCAATCGAAGCACTGGAGCATACTGAAGAGAGAAGCCTGAAAAGAAAGACCACACCTATAAGAACAAGAAACAGGAACGAAAACCAAAGAAAGGATTCAACAAGCAAACTAATCCCTCCAAGAACAAGTAGCAAAAAGATAAAGGTGCCTGTTTTAACTATGGTGCCAAAGGACATATAGCAAAAGACTCTCCAAGCAAGAGCAACAAAGGAAAGACCAAGATAAAGAAGGAAGCTTCATCCAACTTAGCGGAACAATAGGACGAATATGACGAGATCTCTATCAACTCTCTTGAAATCAAAAGCTATGCATCAGCCAAAGAGATTCAACCAGCAACTATCAAATCACAACATGGGCTAGAAGGTACTATATTCATCAAGGGAAAGGAGGCTAGAGTCCTGTTTGATACAGGAACTATTGGAGCAAACCTGATTAGTGCAAGCTTCGTCACTGTCCATGGTATCCCATGTACAGAAATGGAAAAACCTACAAGATACATATGGCCATGAAAGGATTTTGATCAGAAAGCCATAAAGAATGTATCGTCGACCACGGAGTTGGAAAGCTCAATGCTAAAGGCAACAAAATAATCGTTGGAAACTTAGCAAAATACGACGCTCTTATAGGAATGCTTTTCCTCAAGCAACAAAAAGCTACAAACGAATGTGGCAGGTTAGCGATAGTGTTTCCCAAACAAAAGTCAGGATTAACTGCACACCTACTAGCGGAAACATAAGAGCGGCTGTAGTCAGCACTAAAACTAGTATGGAACAACATCCTGAGGTATTCCCGGAAGTTATACTGGAAGGATTACCACCACTGAGGAAGATAAACCACGAGATCAGACTCAAACCAGGAGCGGAACAAAGAAGTTTACCAACCTACTTTATCCCGGAAAGAGGGGTGTCAGACCTTGGAAAATGGATAGAAGAAAACATCCACAGTGGGATAATTGAACAAAAGGCAGTCCATAGAGCAGCCCCTATGTTCGCCCAGGTAGCGAAAGACAATATACGCCTGAGGCCACTAGTTGACCTCACTGCAAGGAACGATATAACCATAAAAGAGGATAAAACAATCCCAAACCAGAGGGTGATCATGAACTCCCTAGCAAGAGCAAGATACCGAAGCAAGATAGACCTCAGTGATGCCTATTTCCAAACGAGAGTGGAACCAAAGAATGTTGATAAGAATGGTTTCAAATCACCCTTTGGATGTTTTGTCAGCAAGGTTAGGCTGCAGGGAGATATGAATGCCCCAGGAACATTCATGTGCATAATGTCTGATCTATTCGCCGACTACCTAGGAAAGTTTGTATGTGTCTACATTGATGATATACTCATATTTTTTGAAATAGAGGAAGATCATCTGAAACACATATCCAAGGTGTGCGATAAGCTTAAGGAAGCGAAGTTCTATACAAGCAGGAAAAAATGAGAATTTTTCTGCATCAACATGGATGTACTATGACACATAATTGATGAAGAAGGTCTAAAGCCATCACCTGAGAAGATAATGAAAATTGAAGAATTGACTACACCTCAGAATAAGAAACAACTGCAGGAATTCCTCAGTACTGTTAACTATATTAGCCAATTACTGCCCCACATAGCAACGATAACTGCACCCCTTACGGCGCTTACTGGAACAGATGACTTTGTGTGGACTGCAACACATGACCAATCCATGGAAAATGTTAAGCGAATGGTGGCACAAAAAGAGGTTATAAAACCTTTACATTTTGAATCAACATTACCAATATGGCGGATAACCGACGCATCAGACACTCGAGTTGGAGCATGGATAGGACAAGGAGAAACAGCTGATACTGCTAGACCGGCAGCATTACATAGTAGCAAATTCTCCAACGCACAGATGAATGATGGAACTAGAGACAAGGAGGCATTAGCAATTGTGGACGCACTCACAGCACTCCACCACCTCCTGGCTGGAAACAGGTTCACGATTGTTGCAGATCATCAACTCCTAATGCATCTGAAAACAAGCAAAACACAAACCAAGAAACAGCTCCAATGGAGAGGATTCATAGGCCAATACGATACCAAAATAGTATACCGGCCAGGGAAATGAAACTATTTAGCTGACGCTTTATCATGCCTCTATGTGAACAATAACAAATATCTTCACTACACTAAACACCCTACTGAACAAGAACCAGAAACCAATCCTCTACTACCCACTGTTAACCAGCCGATTGCCCTTTACACGGAATACCTATCAAGCAACATGTCTCGATACGAAAGCCGACCGGTCCAGTACATTGATGACCATGATAGCTGGGGGAGTGAATATGATTTCAAAGACTACCGAGAATACCCCCCCACCAATGATTGAGACGACTATAGGAGTTTCACCAGTAACAAGAGCCAGGAAGAAATAGATCATGCAGCAATTTACTGGTCATTCTGCTATATACCAGCGTGCCCTAACCATGAAGAATTGAAACCAACTACCAAGACCTATAGCGGCTCCCCAGACAGCAGTCCACCTGTTGACCCAGCTCCTCCGACGGATAAAGATCATGACATGAATACAGAACTTGACGAAATCATATCAACTCGACCCAGACTACACCTATTGAAGATCCAGAAACGATTACATGAAGCACTTGGTTGCTCAACCTCCGGTATTCCCTGCAAAAGCCCTGACTGCCCAGAGCATCAGGCCCGAAGAAACCCAACTACCAAGCCCATCTACGGAGGGCCATTAGCAAGCTATAACATTGTTCCTGTCGTTGAGCCACCTAGGCTACCCCACCACAAGTAAAACCTCTATGAGGTCTACGATATACTAGAGGAGGAAGAAGATGAGATCTCAAGATGGCAGAGGGTGGTGGACGAAAGAGATATCACACAGGCTGTGAACGACATGGAATCTATCAGGCGGGAACAGATGATGAAAGGTTACAGGAATGACCCAGTCTACCAATTGGCCCAGGACTCCAACAACGCATCCCGAGGAGGAAAGATACAGCACTACCGCATCCGTAATGGACTACTCTATGCTACCTCTCGAGGAGGGGAGAACTGCCTCTACATACCAAGAAGACATGGGGTCAATGGAGAAACACTTAGGGAACTAATGAATAGTGAAATACACAACAAAGGACACCACAGCGCAGATCGCAACCTATAATATGCTACCGAGTATATCAACTGGCCAGAGAGGAGGAAAGACTTTAGGGATTTTGTCAGGCAATGTGAGCTTTGCCAGGCAAACAAGGAATGCAATACACTGCCCGCAGGCGAAGCACTTACCCTCCCTTTACCCTCCGAGATATTCTCAAGTTATGCTATCGATTTCATGGGACCTTTTACTAGGTAAAAGGAAAAGGACTCGGTACTAGTAGTAGTGGATAGAGCAGTGGGATATAGCTGGCTAATCCTAACCTCAGTGAACGCTACTGCAGCAACAACCATGGAACTACTCCGGTACTATATATTTACGCCACATGGAGTACCCACCTCGATTGTCAGTGATGCTGACCCACGATTCAACTCCAAGTTCTGGAAACAGACCCTCAAGACCATGGGGGTTGAACACATTATGGCTGCGCCCGGCCACCATCAGACCAATGGGCAAGCTGAACGAAAGATCGGGAAACTTAAAACTGCCTTGAGAAACGTTATCAACAACTGCCAGACTAACTGGCTCTCCTCCCTCCCTGAAGTGACAGCCAATTCTAATACTGGACACTCAGAGACTATTAACATGTCACTATATAAAGCAGTATATGGACGAGACTACCCTCTACTCGATACATATCGAACCTACCCCTCTGCCGTTCCTGCCTCTGAGGATTACTACAACAGATATCAGGAGATCAGGAATGCGGCCTACCAAGCATTGAGGCTGGCAAGAGCGAGGTCAGACAGGGTGGCAACTAAGAAAAGAAAGGAGCATAAACTTGTGGAAGTTGGAGGGATGGTTATGGTATTTGAAGACCAATGTGCAACAGAATCTGGCAGGTCCAGGAAACTATAGCCACGATGGCGAGGACCCTTTACCGTATTAGAACTCGATGAACATACATAGAACTACACAGTCAGTATAGACTCGAGAATGTACCACCGGCAGAAGGGAGTATTCCACAGTTCAGTCATCAAGGCCTACCACCCCAATGACGACCAGTGCTTCCCGGGTAGGACCCATGCTAAACCAGCACCTATGCTCATCAATGAAGAACAGGAATGGGAAGTGGAAACGATTTTGGACCATAGGCAGAGACATGCACGAGACCAATTCTTGGTCAAATGGATTGAATACCCAGCATGCAAGAACTCTTGGGAACCTATTGAAGGACTTGAGAACTCGATGGAGATGGTACAGGGATGGTGGACTGATAACATGCCAGGAGATGAATTTCCTATTATTTTTTTTGGGTATATTACGGTTTGTTTTTCTCTAGTTAAGGAGGGGTTTGAATGATGTGCAATTGAACCTCCAGTTGACAAAGGGTTTTGGGAACCCCATTAGGATACTGATTATGATAGTGAGGAATGATGTTTGGGTTTTTATTGTGTTTTGAATTAAGGGTTTTATTTTGTTTTCGGGGTGTAACCGGTACAGGTACCTGAGTTACTATGTTTTATGTTTGGTTTAGAGTATAGTTTGATACTCTATATGTTTTATGTTTGGGTTTGAGTATCGTTTGATACTCTATATGTTTTATGTTTGGTTTCGAGTATCGTTTGATACTCAGTATATTTAGGTTTGATACCTAAGGAGTTTGAAGGCTACTATTTTCAGAGCCTTATACTTATTGTTAGCAAGGCACGGGATTGCCTGGACAAGTGTGTTTAAGAACTGCTATTCTCCGGACTTAGAGAGGGCAGACTTCGACAGACAGAGTGTTTAATATACTTGGTTGAACAGTTACTTCTTCAGTTCGCTTCGAGAATCTTCAGTATTCAGTTAGGTTCCCCAAACGCCTTCCATTAAGAACTACTTTAGTAGTTGCGATATAGTAAGAAGTTTGTTACAAAAACTTAGTCTAAGCCTCCGGTACTTAGTCTCATTAGATACCAGATTTTGGTATAGAGCTAGTATCGTTTCCCTATTGATTTACGGCACCACACCGTGGGGCCGTTACAGCTTCAGTAGAGGGGCAGCCACCTGGGCTGCCCAGGTGGGAATCAGTGAAGCCCAAATCCAAACAATCAGTAGGTGGCACTCAGAGGCCTACAAACTATACATCGAATATTCAAAAGAAGAGCCAATTTCCCTATTGCAACATTTCCAAAGAGCACCACGGGTCATGCGGCAATAGAATCTATGCCCTGCCTCAAGGGTGGATATAGGAAGTTGGACACCTCGACGGCAGGCTGGCCTCGGCTGGCCATGGAGGACTTGCCTTGGACCGGGATATATTGGTGTCAACGATTCCATGCGACAAGGGCAGCAAAGGCATCCCCAACGCATCCGACAGTGGAATACCAGGAAGCACAAGAGACTACAAGGCAGGAGGCACAGGTTGCGGATACCCGGTTTTGGTGGACAACATTCTTTTTCCTGTTTCATTGCTTTTCCTATATTTGTTTATTCCTGTAATTCTAGTACAAATTTTGGAAATTGGTAGCTAACTATCATGTGGGTAACGAGTAAAGAAAGTATGTTAATAGCCATTTTTAATTTTTTTAATTTTTTATATAGCTGTTTAATTCACAGCTCAAGATACAGAAAACTCATAAGGCACCAAGCTAAGGAGACAAAAACAGGTGGCCCCATCAAAAGAAACTAAAAAAACACTCTTGCCATCACGCCTTTAGATAGAAAAGTAGTAAAAAAAGCAGGGCCTAGATATAGTGAATCCGAGAACCGCGAAAGCCAAGCAATAAGGAAATTCCTAACTTGATAGTGAGCATATTAAGTTATGTACACTATGGATACATAGAAAAAATAAATAAGACACGATTTGTAGCGAAACTCAAGCCCAGGTAAGTAGAAAGGAAATTTAACGGAGAGCAGTGTTTACCCATGGGAGAACTTGAGATTCCCAGTTTGGTCGTTAGTGGTTCTGAGGAGGCCTGCTACTATATTATTCGTCTAAGACGAACAATTTACCAGCCAGTGATGGGCACGAGCATGTTCGAGCAGAAAATTTGGGCTATGCTCGATCATGAATTGTGCTCGTGCCCATCACTCTCCGGTTATGATAAGTTCTAGATCCCGCATAATGACCAGAAGAGGGAGGCTAAGTGGAATATAGAATACGTAAGAAAGCAAATCCCTGCCTACAGCCAGTCGTATCAACACCCTAATAACTTTAAAATCCAAGAGTTGCCGAGACATGATACTAAATTGTTCGCTCATGATGAATTTTCTAATAACCAGAAAAATGGCCAAAAGAGAGAGGCCAAGTAGAGCAAATAATACGAAGTAAGGCCAGCCCTGGTGACCAACCACCGGCCTCAACTCCCTGATAGCATCCAAGGGTTGCCGTGATATGGAGCTGCTATCCACTGACTGATTGGCGACAGTATCTGAGAATGAATGCACATCAGGCGTGTGCTGGTTGATCTTAGACAACTTAGGCGCTTGCTGATTGATTTTAGACAACTTAGGAGCTTGCTGGTTGATCTTAGACAACTTAGGCGCTTGCTGGTTGATCTTAGACAACTTTGTATAGAGATCATTTCCAATAGAGTACTCTGGTGCCGGAATTCCATTCGCGATCCAGGCTTTCTTTAGACAATGCTCGGCACTCGGCCGATTCTCGGGAATCGGTTGCAGAATATCACAGAGGAAGGAGACACAAGGGATACTGAGACCTATGTTGTCAAGTGCTAAGAGTGAGGGGGATGCTGCGTATTGCAAGACCCGGAAGGCGTCTTTAAATAACAGGTTTCCGGCGAACATCCTGTACAAGACACACCCGAGGGACCAGATATCTACCCGGTTAGTTTTGGGCTTTGATGTGTCGTGTACTTCGGGCGCCATATAACCCTGTGTCCCTGTGGTCGTTTTCAGGTACGTGGAGGCGTTAGATAGTGGGATGCGCTTTGATGTGCCAAAGTCACCGATTTTCACGCGGAGGACATGGGTCTGATTCTCTGGAAGGTAGAGAAATATGTTCTAGTGACTGTTAGATTTTAATAATGGTGTTTTATGTGAGAAAGGGTACAGACCTCGGGCTTGAGATCGCGATGTGTGATTCCTTCTTGATGCATTATGGCTAACCCTTGGAGAAGTTGCTTGATCACAACCCTTGTATCACTTTCGTTCCACCGATAGCTATCGGTAAAGCTCCGTGAAATATCCCCTATTGGGATATACTCCATGGCAATGTACATGTAGTGAGTGTCCTGATAGGTAGCGTTGAATCTGACAAACCACTCGTGCTATCCAGATATCAGACAAGACTTGACATGAATTAAGCAAGGCCAAGGCCGGCAATAAAACGATGCAAGTCCGCGCGAAACTTACTCTTGCTAACAGCTGTAAATTATCGATCTCCGCTTGATACCGCTTGAAAGTGAAGTTTGGCAAGGCTCGTGGTATCCTTTTCACGGCCCATAACTCAGGGGACTTCATTCTATGTGTCTGGACATTCTCCAGGAATACCGTTCCATAGGCACCAGTGCCGATTTTGTAATTCAGCCTCCAAGCCGATGGTTCTCTAACAGGGGCATGATGAATTTTGCGGGGCTGGGATTGGAGGTGCGAGAGGGGGGGGTGGTCGGCAGATTGGATAGCTTGTGTATGCGGATAAGGACGAGGCAGAGAGTGAGGAGTCGAAGGGGCCATCACCTTGTGGGGTTGCGGCGGGGTCGGAATTTCTGCTACCCCAAGGATGCTAGCAGGTCGACTCCGGCGGCGGAGATTGGGTTCGGCATGAAGGCTAGCCTGTTGGACCTGGCTGGGCTTCGGTTCTCTCTTGTAGGGCTGGTCCGTTAGGTCTTGTAGCTCCCGCGGCGTGCTGGGGCGACCGGATTCGATCGATATATAATCCCCGGCGGACCTAATGCGACTGTTGCTTGGTATAGCTACTCCATCGGTGTGAGGGCTTTGGCCAAGGTGGTCGTCAGTAAACGATTAGCTATCTAGGTAATGTCGCTCTGATAAAGCCCTAGCGAACTAAAGAAGGCGTAACACACCTGTCGTTATTCGACATCAAGTCCAAGATACGGGCTGGCAAAACCTGAATGGAATTTTTTCCGACGATTTGAAATTCAGGCCAAGCGTAAGATTGCTAAAGCTCGATAGGACTAAGAGAGGAGGGCTTATTGCGATGAACCTTGCGGATCAGGCTGGATGACTAGTGCTGGTTGCTTCCACACCACTTGCTAACAAGAAAATATCACGTGCCTAATACTTGAGGCTCTCTTTTGCACTGGGTATCGTATGGTGCATCGGGTTAGGGTTCTCCGCTTGCTTCAGAGCTCAAATTGAGTTAACCCCAGCATGCGCCAAGAAAGGGAACATATCCCCCAGAGCAGCATTAGGGAGAGAAAGATAGTCAGCTGAGAAAAAGGTCTAGGTGAGCGAGCTACGGTAGTCAAGATTTATGCATGTAAGAAGAGAAGGGGGACGAGGAACTGACCGAAGTGGTATGATCGCGTAAATGTCAAGACGGAGGAGATGTCCCTCCTTGCCTATTGAGGGTCGCTAGCTAACGACTACCGGTGTTGGGGTTTTCTCTCGCTACCCCTTGGTGGATGGTGTGTTCGACCAAGCCGTGATCCAATCCCTGTGGTGCGATCGTGACCTCTTGATAGACCGTAGGATAATTATATGGCAGGTTGATCTAGCAATGTATTACCTAATTAGCTAAGCAAAGATAGGATAAAGATAGAAAAGCTAAGCTGAATTAAGATAGAAGTGAACCGTTATGTAATTTCTATTGTCTACAGGTTAGTTGCGCTTGTCTAGCTGAGGAAAACGAAAAGCGGCTTATACGTAGAGATCTCTATCCGCCAAGTTATAATATCTACAGACATGTGCGTTTAGTGGGCGCGAAAACCGCCTCCAGACGGCTAAAACTATCCTAGTACATGCCCCATTCCACATCGGTATCGTGAAGTGTCAAAATAACGTGAGCACTAGTACCTCGCAACCAAGTACGCTAGGTGAAAATCGGTGAAAGTATTTCCTTCACTAGCTACCAGACCCAGGTGATACACCCAGTTTCCTGCCCCCAAAGCAGCACTATCTCGCTCTAATAGCCAGGCTCAGTGTATTTTATTTTTTTGTTGTTGGGGCTGCCTGGATTGTTATTGCTGGCATTAAGCTGGGGTACTTGGTGCGAGGTACAGGTGTTCACATTATGTTGACACCTCGCAGTACTTAAGTAGCGAAAGCTTCTACATGCATAACCGTGTATATCCGTTCATGCCCTAGCATACCCTCGCACGTCCACACTTCAGTGCTCCTCCAGAACGTCGTTTAACAAAATTAACCGCGCATCTATCGTACAAACAGGAGAACCCTAGCCATGATAACAGCACTCCCCCACCAGCCATCGTGAAAACAAAAAAACAATTGTAAATATATAAATCTATCGTAGGATAGTAGAAATTAATATTCGATCTAGAGAAATTTCTTGAGGTGGTGTTGAAAATACAGGGTGATGAGGAGGGTTGCGCTTTGAGAGATGGTGGTCAGTGGGCGGTTAATTTTATTAACTGTCAATACCGGAACTAGAGGCGCTTCGTGTGTGACCTGCTCTCCTCAGTGTTTCTAATACACTATTAAATTTTTATAATAGGACCAGGATTATTATGATATGAGGGGCACGGGCTCTGCGAAATAACCAAACAGAAAGGCTACCGGTTAAGTTTAGCTTGGAAAAATATAATATATTATTATGTAATTAACACTTGCTAAGTCTCATCGGTGCACTGCTCGAGTAGAAGCTCCAAGGCTTCAGGGTCCAAACTTTTAACTTTAGTTTATGCACAGAGGCCGTCAGTCTATTTCGACAGATGAGTGTGCCCACTGCTTAGCAGCACAAATCTGTTTGTTGAAGATGTTACCACCATTATGAAATGTTAGGCTTTGAAGTTGAGCATGAAAGCATGGACACATTCGATTAACGGCGGCTATAGGAACCGCTTTTTAAGTATTGGTTAGTGTTGCATTGGTCCAATTACCCTGATTCCAGGCTTAATCAGCGGGGATTGCTAATAAATAGTGGTTTGTGATATTCAACCGGGCCTTTTCATCGGGGAAGTGGAGAAATTTGCGAGCACTTTAGGGCCTGTTCGGATGCGACTATTCAATTCCTTTGGCCCATTCAAATGACCCTTTCTCTCCCCTTCCAAAATCATGAAACAACCGTTTCTACAGGTAAAAGAGTCACAAAACGGGACGGTTGCCAGTCCCCCCCGTCTTTGCCAAACAAGCATTTATAATTTGTATTTGCCAGACGGGGTACTGATAGTTTAATCACTCCAGGGGTATTCGCAGGTAGTCCCCCCCGCCTGGATACATAGCGCTAGAGGAAACGGATTAGATAGACAAACCAAATTGAAAACTAACTTAGATAAAGCTCCCACAACTCCGAATTTCCTCATATTCAGGTCTTTTAAGATTTCCGATCGATGTAACCCTGAGAGAAAATCCCGCAACCAGCTTTCCACGCCACCCTTGCCCTAAACCCATGTGGAAAACCCTTGGCCAACCAGATTGTATACCACACAATCTTACCAATATCCATGCCAGTCAATTCACATACTAGGGGGGTCATGAGACATCACTCGTGGAATTTTCACATATGTCTGTTGAAAGTAATCGATGTGGGGGTAATGTAATGATCGGCGGCGAGGGCTTTATCCAGCCGAGTGGAGTGGCTCCGGTGCAGACAATGAGTTTATATTAAGCGGTGAAGAAGTTCACGACGGATTGAGTTGAGTGCATAGAAAGGAAAGTCTTGAGGAAGGTTGAGAACAGGAAGAAAGGAATAAAGAGAGAGAAAAGAGCAAGAAGGAAGGAAGAACCAATAGGAGAGAACCTTCCATGTCTTGAGTGCCCATCTCTTGGTCCATACGCGTGCGGCCGCAGCCTCAGCATGCGGTCATTCCCCCTTGAGTTTGCAAGAAAAATCCCTTGATACCAGAACCCCCTCGGGTGCCCCGGAGTGTCTGCTCTGCGGGCTTTGTCAATGCTAAATTTGAAATTTCTTGCACATTCACCTAAACTAATCTAGGGTGCTTGTCAATGAAAAGAAGAAAAAAACGCCAAATTCCAAGGTTTGTTGCACAAGGACTTAGTTTGCGCAAGTATTGAACGCATGGTTTGAAATTGGGAAAGATGGGAGATTTCAGGAAGCGGTCTAGTACCGAATTCGAAATTGATAGGGTGGTGAAGACAACAAGTGGTGTGTTATGTAATGATACCTAGCCATCATACAGGTAAACAGTAAAGGAAGAATGTTAAGGGTCTTTTTATTCCTTATTTTTTATATAGCTCATTAATTAACCGTTCAAGGTAGAGAAAACTCATCCAGCGCTAGTCTAAGGAGACAAAAAAAAAAGTTCGCACAACAGTCTGTCCGACCAAAATAGACTAAAAAAAACGCTCATTCCATCACGCCTTTGGATATAAAAAGTAGCGCAAGAAGCCGGCGCTGGATACAGTGAATCCGAGAACCGTGACAGACAAGCAATAAGGAAATACCTAACCTGATAATGGGCAAATTAGGTTATGTACACTATAGATGCACCGAAAAAAAAAAAGATGCGATTTATAGTAAAACTTAAGCATAGGTAAGTAAAAAATGAAATGTAACCAAGGCCAGTGTTTACGTATGAGAGAAATTGAGATCCTCAGTGCGGCGGTGGGGGTTCTGAGGAAAAGAATTTGGTCAAAAAAATAAAATATAAGAAAGACAGACGATTAATGTCAACCAGACTATTAGCAACACCAGGTGTGTAGCCTTTCGTCTCAACTGCTTAATAACAGCCGAGGGTGGCAATGATGGGGAACTGCGATCCACAGCCTGATTGGCGACTACATCTGGGAACGAATGCACATTTGGCGCTTGCTGGTTGATTCTAGACAACCTTGTATAGAGGTCCTTTCCGATAGAGTACTCTAGTTCGGGAACTTCGTTCACAATCCAGGCTTTCTTGAGACAATCCTCGGCACTTGGTCGATCCTCTGGAATTGGTTGCAGAACGTGACGGAGGAATGAGAGACCGGGGATGCTGAAGCCTAGGTTTTCAAGCGCCAAGTGGGAGAACGATGCGGTTAGGCTGTACTTCCATACTTTGACGGGGTCATCGAATAAGAGATTGCCGGCGAGCATCCTGTACAAAATACATCCGAGGGACCAGATGTCTACTCTGTTAGTCTTCGGTTGCGATGTGTCCTGCACTTCGGGCGCCATGTAGCCCTGTGTTCCAGTAGTGGTTTTCAGGTATGTGGAGGCGTTAGAGGATGGGATGCGCTTTGATGTGCCAAAGTCACCGATTTTCACGCGGAGAATATGGGTCTGATTCTCTGGAAGGTAGAGAAATATGTTCTAGTGACTATTAGGTTTTGACAATGGTGTTTTCTGAGAGAGAGGGTACAGACCTCCGGCTTGAGATCGCGATGTGTGATCCCTTCTTTATGCATTATGGCTAACCCGTGGAGCAGTTGCTCGATTACAACCCTTGTATCACTTTCATTCCACCGATAGCCATCGGTAAAGCTCTGTGACATATCCCCTATTGGGATATACTCCATAGCAATGTACATGTAATGTGTGTCCTCATAGGTAGCGTTGAATTTAACGAACCATTCGTGCTATCCAGATGTCAGACAAGACTAGATATAAATAAAACAAGGCAAGGTCGGTAATAAAACAATGCAAAACCAGGCAAAACTTACTCTTGCTAATAGCTGTAAATTATTGATCTCAGCTTGATACCGCTCGAAAGTGAAGTTTAGCAAGGCCCGTGGTATCCTTTTTATAGCCCATAACTCAGGGGACTTCATGCCAGGCATGTGAACCTTCTCTAGGAATACAGTTCCGCAAGCGCCCGTGCCGATTGTGTGATTCAACCTCCAGGATGGAGGTTGTTTGGCAGTGTCATAATGGGCCGCCACTGCTTCAGGCTCGGGCGCCGGGGTGTTAGGTGGCGGGCTCGGGGAGTCTAGATGACATGTTAGGCTCTCGCTATCATGCAGGAGTGTAGGCATTTACTTGTGGGTACTGGGAGGTAGGAAACGGCAGTTTTGCGTGGCTTAAGGGAGGGCGCGTAGCGAGTGCGTGCGGATGATGAGGAGGCAGCAGTCGTGGAGCCAAAACGGCCATCATCCTGCTGGGTCGCAGTGGAGTCGTTATTTGTGGCATCATAATTATCTGAGAGGGTTGAGCCCTGATGTGGTGGCTGAGGTTGAATCAGGGGGGGAGCCTGTTGGGCTCTCGTGGCTGCTAGCTGGTGCACCATTTTATTGAAAAATGAGTCCTGCCCCTGTAGGGAACCGTAAGTGGATGCGGTCGATTGCGGAAGGCTATCATCGCCACTGCCAGCCTGTCGGACCCCCGGGATTTCTAGCTGGTGCCCCGCTCGATTGAGAAATGAGTCGAGCCCCTGTCGGGAACCGTAAGTGGATGCGGTCGATTGCGGAAGGCTATCATCGCTACTGCGAGCCTGTCGAACCCCCGGGATTTCTAGCTGGTGCCCCGCTCGATGGAGAAATGAGTCCAGCCCCTGTCGGGAACCGTAAGTGGATGCGGTCGATTGCGGAATGCTATCATCGCTACTGCCAGCCTGTCGGACCCCCGGGATTTCTAGCTGGTGCCCCGCTCGATTGAGAAATGAGTCCAGCCCCTGTCGGGAGCCGTGAGTGGATGCGGTCGTTTGTGGAAGGCTATCATTGCTACTACGAGCCTGCTGGACTCTCAGGGCTTCTAGCCGGTCCTCCAGTAGATTGAGCAATGAGGCCTGCTTCTGTATGGAATCGTGGGTGGATGCTGTCGATTGCAGAAGGCTATCATTGTGACTGTGAGCCTGTTGGACTCTCAGGGCTTCTAGCCGCTGGTGTCCCGCTAGATCGAGCAATAAAGCCTGCTTCTGTAGGGCATCGTTTCTCAATGAGAACGATCGCAGAATGAAATCATCGATAGTGCTGCTTAGTACGCGAGGGCTTTGGTTAAGGAAATTGTCAATAAGCTATCAGCTTTCTAGGTAATGTCACTCTGAGAAAGCATAAGTGAGGTGAGGAAGGTCAAACACACCGGTTACTAAAAGACATCTTGTTCAAGACAACGGGCTGGCAAATCTGAATTGGATTTTTTCCGACGATTTGAAATGCACGTCAAGGGTAGAATAGCTAAGGTCTCGATAGAACTAGGAGAAGAGGGTTTATTGCGATAAACCTTGCGGCTGAGGCGACGGTAGCGAGCTAATTATAGTTGCTTCCACACCCTTGTTAATGAGAAAATATCACGTGCCTAATAATTGAGGCTCTACATTGGGCTTGGCATGCTATATTAGGGTTCTCTTATTGCACTTGGGGGATTGAGTTAAGTCCAGAGTGCGCCTAGCACCGTAAAGTAAAAAAATCACACAGAGCAGCATTAGGGACCGAAAGATGGTTCCCCGGGAAAACATCCACCTGAGCGAATTGTGATCTAGGCATGAATGAAGGGAAAGGGGACGAGGAACTGATTGAGGTGGTAACCTCACGCGTCCACACTTCTGTGCTCCTCCATTTCGTCCGTTAACAAAATCAACCGTGCATCAGCAAACAGGAAAAACTCCGGCCATGACAACAGCACCCCCCCACCAACCCCATTATCATAGGAACAAAAAAATTATAAATATTTAAATCCATGGTAGAATAAATAGTAGAAATAAATATTTGATCTAGAGAATTTTCTTTAGGTGGTGTTGAAAATGCGGGGCGGCGAGGCGGGTCACTTTACAAGCGATCGTGGGTGCATGGTTAATTTTGTTTACGGACAAATCCTACGCGTGCTTCCGGTTACCTGTGCTCCTTAACGCTTCTAATACACCATTAATCTCTACAATATTAACAGGATTATTATGCTACCTGTATTAGGGGCAGCGGGCGTTAGCGAACACAGATGTTAATTGCATATATTTATCCTAGTTGAACCTAACCGGTGATAATATTTTCTGGTGCTAGGTTACCTTAGTGTATTACTCGAGTAGATCCTCGGGCATTTTTGCCAATGCTTGGGGCTCTCGAATTCTGACTTTAGTTTATGCACGGGGTGGCCGCCAATCTATTTAGACATATCAGTGGGCACCGCTACCCAATTTTCCAAAGAAGGATGAATACATTAAAATAGTAGCTAACAAGAGAGAACGAAAACCTGAATACAGAAGAGCCTGATAACCAAACATAACCCAAGAGATCCTGCCCTTCCTACCCACTGGTAGCCTAGCCCCATTGCAGAAAGCATTGGGGGGAATTTCGCTACCCTTGTTATTAGACATCGTTGCCACAGAGATATCCCAGCATGACGATGGGGGAACTCGAGGACAGGTAGGGGTGGTAGGCGGGCAACAAAGAATGCGAGCTGTAGGGAGTAGCGAGCGTGGCGATCGCGTAATCGGGGGAGGTGGATGGCGGAATATGTACTCGGGTAGGGACGAAAAAATCGGAACAGGGGATCGGCAAGATCCTTCGGGAGGGAAGTATAGAGCAAAGAAGTTGGGAACAAATGGGGGCTTGGCAGACATCGGAAAGCTGGATGATGTTTTAAAGAAACCCTTCACTATTCAACTTGATAGTTCAAGAATTCCTATAAAACCTTTGGAATTCATTAGAGCCCCGATCCTCTAGTGAAGGTTAATTGTCCAGGTTTACCCCACCTTCGGTCAGTTCTAAACACAGGCAGAATCATATCCAACTGCCGTGCAACATTCTTGGTGTAGCTACAGTCTTAAGGTGTCTTCCAGACTGATCGCTGTTCACCCATTGCAACATCGATCATCCCCTTCATCCTTGTTTTGCCACCAGAAGCGTTCCGATTTTTTCGTCCCTACCCGAGTACAAAGAGCTCACGGACCTGGCGGTGGGAGCTATGACCTTCGGCTAAGTGCGTAGCTAGCTATACCATTTTTCCACCGCCCCCGAGACAACGCTTTTGTCTTCGAGCGATACTCCATGCGCTTTGTCCAACCGACAATGGGTTCTTCCAACCCAGCATACAGCAGCACAAGTTTGTTCGTTCAAATTGTTATCACCATCATAAAGTATCACACAGACTCACACTTTGAAGCTTAGCATGAAACTATAGACACATTCAATCAATGGTGACTAGAGGAAGGGCTTCCAAGTATTGGTGAGTGCTGCGTTGGTCCTATCACTCCGATGCCGGGATTAATCCACGGGGATTGCCAATGAATGGCGGTTTCTGATATGCAACCGGGTCCCCCCACCGAGAAAGGGGAGAAATTTGAGAACACTTTAGGGCTAGCTTGGATGCAACTATTCAGTTCCGTTGGCCCATTCAAATGGCTTTCCCTCCCGTCCCAAAATTGTGAAAAAACCCTTTCTACAGGTAAAACGGTCACAAAACAGAACGGTTGCCAGTCCCCCCCGTTTTTTCCAAACAGGTACTTATAATTTGGATTTGCCAGAAAGGGTATCCATGACGGTTTAATAACTGCGGGGCTGTTCGCGGGTACCCCCCGCTTGGGTACATAGCGCTAGAGGAAGCGAATTAGATAGACAAACCAAAGTGAAAACTAGACAAAGTTCCCACAACTCTAAACTTTCCTCATATTTAGGTCTTTAGAGATCTCCCATCATTGTGCCCCTGAGAGAAAGTCCCGCAACCAGCTTTCCACGCCCCGACCTTGCTTCTAACCCATGTGGAAGACCCTTGGCCAGCCAGATTGTATGCCGCACAATCTTACAAATATCCTTGCCAGTCACTTTGCTCTTGGAATATACAGTAGTAAGCAAAATTTCATTCACCTATTAGGGCGGTCATGAGACATCACTCGTGGAATATTCAGAGATGTCTGTTAAAAGTAATAAATGTGGGGGTAATGTAATGATCGGCCGCGAGGGTTCTACCCAGGTGAGTGGAGTGGCTCCGGTGCAGACAATGAGTTTATATTAAGCAGTGAAGAACAGGACAGATTGAGTTGAGTGAATAGGAAGGAAAGTCTTGAATAAGGTTGAGAACTGGAAGAAAGGTGTAAAGAGAGAGGAAAGAGCAAGAAGGAAGAAGAACCAATAGGAGAGAACCTTCCATGTCTTGAGTGCCCATCTCTTGGTCCATACGCGTGCGGCCGCAGCCTCTACATGCGGTTACTCCCCATTGAGTGCAAGAAAAAACCCCTTCTGATACCATAGCCCCCTCGGATGCTTCAGCAATCTACTATGCAAGCTTTGTCAGTGATGAATTTTGAAATTTCTTGCACATGCGCCCAAATTAAGTCAGGGGGTGCTTGTCACTGAAAGCAAGAAAAAAACACCAAAATCTGAGGCCTGTTGCATCAGGAGTTGGTTAGCGCAAGTATTGGATATATAGTTTGAAATTGGGAAAGGTGGGGGATTTCAGAAAGTAGTCTAATACCCAATTCGAAATTGATAGGATGGTGAAGCTAAGAAGTGGTTTGTTAAGTAATGATAGCTAGCTATCATATGGTTAACGAGTAAGGGAAGTATGTTAATGGCCATTGTGTTTTTTTTATATATATAGATCTTTAATCAACCATCCAAGGTACAGAAAACTCATAAAGCGCTAGGCTAAGGTGACAAAAAACTTCCGACAACAGTCGGCCCGACCATAATAAACTAAAAAAACACTCTTGCCACCACATCCTTGGATAGAGAAAGTAGCACAAGAAGCAGGAACTGAATATCGTCAATCCAAGAACCGTGGGAGGCAAGCAATAAGGAAATCCATAACCTGATAGTGAGCAAATTAAATTATGCACACTGGATATATCGAAAAAAAAAAAGACACGATTTATAGTAAAACTCAAGCCCAGATAAGTAAAAATGAAATGTAACGAAGGCCGGTGTCCAACAATGGAAGGACTTGCGATCCCCAGTGCAGCAGTTAGGGGTTCCGAGGAGACATACTACCAAATTGTTCGTCATGGTGAAATCTCTGAGAACTGGTGAAAAGAAAAAAAGAGATATGGCAAGTTAAAAAAAAACTAGAGAGAAAACCCACTCCGGCATCCAGCCTCTCATCGCAAGTGCTTAATAGCACTCAAGGGTTGCTATGATAGGGAACTGCTCTCCATTGCCCGATTGGCGACCATACTAGAAAATGAATGTATGTTAGGCGCTTGCTGATTGATCTTGGACAACCTTGTGTAGAGGTCCTGTCCAATATAGTACTCGGGTCCTGGAACTTCCGTCATAATCCAGGCTTTCTTCAGGCAATCCTCAGCACTTGGTCGATCCTCCGGAATCGGTTGGAGAATGTCACGGAGGAAGGAGGCACAGGGTATACTGAAGCCGATGTTATCAAGTGCCAGGGGTGAGGAGGATACGGCTAGGGCGTACTTCAATACCTCGAAGGGGTCTTTGAATAGGAGATTGCCGGCGAACATCCTGTACAAGATACACCCAAGGGACCAGATGTCTACCTTGTTGGTCTTTGGTTGCGATGTGTCATGCACTTCGGGCGCCATGTAACCCTGTGTGCCAGTGGTGGTTTTTAGATACGTGGAAGCGCTAGATGGTGGGATGCGCTTTGAGGTACCAAAGTCACCAATTTTAACCCGGAGGACCTGGGCTTGATTCTCTGGAAGGTAGAGGAATATATTCTAGTGACTATTAGGTTTTGACGATCGTGTTTGAGGGGAAGAGGGGCACAGACCTCGGGCTTCAGATCACGATGTGTGATTTCTTCTTTATGCATTACTGCTAATCCGTGGAGCAGCTGCTTGATTACAACTTTTGTACCACTTTCGCTCCACCGATAGCCGTCGGCGAAGCTCTGCGACATATCCCCCATTGGGATATACTCCATAGCAATGTACATATAGTGAGTGTCCTCATAAGTAGAGTTGAATTTGACAAACCATTCATACTACGCAGATGTCAGACAAGACTTGATGTAAATTGAATGGGACTAATGTCGGTTATGAAATGATGCAAGTGGCGGCAAGGCTTACTCTGGCTAATGCCTGTAAATTATTGATCTCAGCTTGATACCGCTTGAAAGTGAAGCTCAGCAAGGCCCGTGGTATCCTTTTCACGGCCCATAACTCAGAGGACTTCATGCCAGGGGTGTGGACGTTCTCCAGGAATACAGTTCCGCAGGCGCCTGTGCCGATTGTGTAATTCAACCTCCAAGATGGAGGCTGTTTGGCAGTGGCGTAGTGGGCCTCCACTACTTCAGGCTTGGGTGCTGGGGAGTTAGGTGGTGGGTTCGGGGAGTCTAGAGGAGATGTTAGGCTCTCGCTATCATGCAGGAATGTAGGAGTTTACTTGTGGGTCCCGGGAAGTGGGAACCGGTGATTTTGCTGGGTGGGCGAGGGGCGCGTTCTGGGTCGCGTTTGAAGATGGCTATATCGAAATAAGAGGGGCGTGGGGATGAGGAGGAGGCAGCGGTCGAGGAGCCGAAGCGGCTATCACCCTGCTGGGTTGCAGTAGGGTTGTTATTTGTGGCACGGAACTTGTAATTTTCTGGGAGGGCTGGGCCCAGGTATGGTTGTCGAGGCATCGCCATGAAGCCGTCCGGTGACGGCGGCGGTGTGGCTACCACTACCGGCGGATCAAAGTCCTCCCATTCATTATGCACTGGGACCGGTATCGGGAGGGAACCGTGAGTGGATGCGGTCGATTGCGGAAGGAAATCATTCCTACTGCTGCTTGGTATAGCTTTTCCAGCGATACGATGGCTTTGGTGAAGGAAATCGTCAATAAGCCATGAGCTTTCTAGGTAATCTCACCCTGAGAAAGTATAAGCGAAGTGAAGAAGGCCATACACACCGGTTTCTAAAAGACATCTTGTTCAAGATACGGGCTGGGAAACTCTGAATGAGATTTTTTTCCGACGATTTAAAATGCATGTCTGGGGTAAGATAGTTAAGGTCTCGATAGAACTGGGAGCAGAGGGTTATTGCGATGAACCTTGCAGCTTGAAATAGACGGCCAGTTATGCTTATTTGGCGTGGTCTGGGGTCAACTCGAAGAACCCTAACCAGTGACAACGCACCAAACGCAACGTAGAGCCTCAAGTATTAGGCACGTGATATTTTCTCCTTGACAGGCGGTGTGGAAGGAGAGTGAAAAAGTCAGCCAGAGCCGCATCAGGGACTCAAGGGTGGTCAAAAGGGGAAAAGACCCTTGTGCGCGAATCAAGATCTATCGACAGGGATCAAAATTACGCGAACCCTAAGTCCGGAAGCCAGAGATGCAATACATGTACCCCCACCTAACAGAGGGTATGAAATGAGAATAACAATATTGATAAAAATAAAATTTGATAATAAAATTAATTGAAGCTAATACCTGGCACACTACTCACCAGCCTACGTCACAGTGCTTACGAGGATTTTGCTGGTAATGAATTAGTTACTTGAGTAGATGGAGTTGATAAAGGGTTGCGGTATGTATGTACCATACATATGTCGTAGCGCTGGTTACCCGGCTTACGGTCGCGTAATTTTGATCCCCGTCAATTCATCCACACGTGTGAGGAGGGTGATGGAGGAACGGCGGCACGGAACGGGCCGAACGAGATCGCCACAAGTTAGGTTTTGCTAGGATAAATATACCGTAGGCGATTAGCACCTGCTAAGTCACTTTCAGTATATTCGAGTGACGGCGCCCCTCGCAGAAGCGAACGTCGGAAGTGGGTAGTCGAAACTCCTGCCAAATACCGATATTTGAGAGGAAGCAAGACTCCTTCCTAGCAACAATTCTGTCATGCTTATCCCATGCTTTTCTCCGGCATTGGCTCGGGTATGGTGCAAAGGCTTCCGGCTTCAGACTTGAGACTTTCTGATTTGATTTACACACGAGAGTGCCGTCAGTCTACGGTATTCTGCGCTTGAGTAGATAACCACTGCATAGCAGCACAGGGCTGTTCGTTGAAATTGCTATCATCATAAAGTATCACCCTTGCAGTTTGCACTTTTTGACGGAAGGAAAAGTAATAAATGGCGCAACGGTGGAACAGAAACTTAGCTCGCTCCTACAATAACTAAACAAAACACAAGTATATAAAAGATAATGAAATCATCTCGTTAGTTCCATCGCTTCCTACCCCCTTCTATTTCTCTCCATGTATGAGCCTATTAGCCTTCATGCTTCAGCAATAGAAATGAAAGAAAGGCATAACCATCTATAAAATCATTTTTCCATAATCGACTTCTTTGGGACATAATCAAAGCAATGAAAGAGAGATAGCACGTAGGAAAAATTACGGAGGAAACCCGCTCTCTGTATCTAGCCCACTTTTTAGCTATCTAGTGTTCCCAATAGGCTAGGTTGGCTAGGCGGCGGTAAAGCCGGGCCCGGCCTGTCAGAATTCTCTGGGATCTGACCTGGCCGGAGCCTGAAGTCCTGGCAACGCCTGACCATGGCCTACCGGGTCCACAGATAAGCCGTATAGGCTTAGTACGATACCGGCTGCCTGATAGGCGGGTCCGCTCTCAGCGAGCATCCATGCAGTGTCCACGACACAAATCCGCAATTAATGTTCCCCGGTTACTAAGTAGCATTAAAAATACAAGAACAACTCCGGTGTATTAGCAAAAATACTACACAGAGTAGATAAATTAAATTAATTGTAGAAAAAAAAGCTGTTGTGCTTGGTCAACTGTGGAGTGCCGGTAAGGTGGTTACATAGCATGGGGTACTAATACAGTGGGAAATTTTTTCTAATTACAAAATAGCAACCAAAATACAAGAACAATTTCGCTTTAGCAGCTTCGAGGTTTTAATGCAATTCCTGCCGAAGAAGCAGAATTGGATGGGGTTAGTATTTGAAGCATCATTATTATGTGAGAGGACTAAGGTTCCAAGCGGTGAACGCGATACCAATGTGAGGCTATTCTGTTCCTCCTGCTTGCGTATTTGGGATCGTCTCTTGCTGAGTTGTTCATGAAGGCTAAACACACCTGTCGTATTAGACATCTTATTCAAGATACGGTTTGGCAAAATCTGAATGGGATGTTTTTCCGAAGATTTGAAATCCGGGCAAGAGTAGGATAACTAAGGCCGCGATAGAACTAGGGACAGAGGGTTAATTGCGATGAACTTTGCGGCTTAGACTGGATTGCTAGTTACGGAGGTAGAGCTCCTAAGTTTTGAATGTTCCACAGAGGGTAAGGGCAGCGGACCTCGCTTGTGGAACATTCAAAACTTAGGCGCTGTACCTTCGTATGGTTGCTTCCACGCCTAATACCTGAGGCTCTGCTTTGCACTTGGCGTGTTGTATCAGGTTAGGCTCCTCCTCTTACTCCAAGGGTTGAATTGGGTTAGGTCCAGAGTGTGCTTACTAAAGCAAAAAAATCGCACAGAGCCGCATTAGAGACCGAATAATTTTTCGCCGGGAAAAAGGTCCAGGGGAGCGAATCAAGATCTACGCATCCAAGGGAAAGGGGAGGAGGAACTGATGGAGGTACAGTGCACTCGCACAAATGTGAAGACGGGAGAGATGTCGAAGTGTATGTCTTTGCCTATCGCGGGCTATTACCTGACGGCTACTCAAGTATGATACTTGTAGTAAAGCTTCCGCATATAGTCTAACCCTATGCATCCGTTCATGCCCTAGTGTGCCCCCACACGTCCACACTTCTGTGCTCCTCCATATTGTCCGTTAACAAAATTAACCCCCCATCAACGAACAGGAAAAACTCAAGCGATAACAACAGCACTCCGCCACCAACCGCACTATCATGAAAACAAAAAAGAAAGGTAAATATATAGTAGAAATTGCTATTTGATCCAGAGAAATTTCTCAGTGGTGTTGGACATGTGGGGTGATGAAGAGAGTTGCGCTGTAGCCGATCCTGGGCCTGCGTCTAACTTTGTTAACGGGCAAATACTATGTGTGCTGCCGGTTACCTGAGCTCTTCGATGTTTCTAATACACCATTAAATTTTTTACAATAATATTTTATCAGGATTATTACGCGATTAGGGGCATCGGGGCCCAGTGAATTGAACAAACAAAATCCCCGCCGGTCAGGTTTAGCTAGGGTAAACGTATGTAACTATATGTAACTAACACTGGCTAAGTCACACTTGTGCATTACTCAAGTAGAACCTCGGCCATTGTTGCCAAGGTTTCGGGCTCTAGACTTCTGCCTTTGGTTTATGCACGGGGGGTCAGTCTATTCTAGCATATAAGTGTGCAGCCACTGTATGGCAGCACAAATCTGTTCGTTGAAATTGTTATCACTATCATAAAATGTTAGGCTTTGGAACTTCCCATGAAACGATGGGAACATTCGATCAATAGTGGCTAGAGGAAGCGCTTCCCAAGTAGACGGCCTTCAGGGCTACCCCGACACTCCCCTCATCAGGAGAGCTAAACCTAAACAAGAAACTCTCAAATGGTTTTCTTGGGTTGATTCGATGAATTGTGGCGATTGTACTGACCACGGCCCGTTTCCTCATACAAAACCCACCAATCAGCATCTGTCCGGGTGGGGGGGTGTACGGATGGCCTGGGTGGCCGTCTATTGGTGAGCGCCGAATTGGTCCTATTACTCGGATGCTAGGATTAGTTCGTAGGAATTGCTAATGAATGGTCGTTCCTGATAGACAATAAGTGCTTTTCATTGTGAAAGGGGAAAAACTTGTGAAACAAAGAGAAGAATTTGAATCCGCTAGAGAAGGTATCTATGGTATCATAGTTTAAGTGAGAGGTGTTCACGGATTAACCCATCCGCTCGAGTACGTAGCGCTGGAGGAACAAAGTTAGATATTAGAACCAAAATACTAACTAGATAAAGCTCCCACAACTCTAAACTTTGCTTCTATTTAGGTCGTAAAAGATCTCCAACAAACTTAACCCAGAGACCAAATCTCGCAAACAGCTTTCTCTGCCTCGACCTTGCCTCTAGCCCATGTGCAAAGTCTTTGTCCAGCCTGATCGTGTACCACACAATCTTATAAATACTCATGCCATCACTTTTCTCTTTGAATAGAGTAACTAAAATTTCCTTTACATATTAGGGCGGTCACGAGACATCACTCGTTGTATTCTCACAGATGTCGATTGCAAATGGCGTATGCGGGGGTAATAATCGGCAATGGGAGTCTTACGCAGTGGAGTGGAGCGGCTCCAGTGAATATACTGAGTTTGTACCGCATAAACTGGTGAGAACCGGCCAGCGCTAGTTACGTTCAATGAAGATTTCGACCCTAGTTTTGTCTCGAAATCGCAATTAGACAACATAGGCTAGCTCTTTGTTGCCAGGGCTAAGCATTTCAGGGCTCTCATATTGACACAATCGTCAGTCTCGCCTCAAGCGCTTCTTATTTCAACGTGCCAGCGCCTGGCCGGTTCTCGCCAGTTTATGCTGTATCTGGCGCTAGAGAGTTCATCACCGATTGAGTTGAGCGTATAAGAAGGAAAGCCTTGAGGAAAGTTGGGGATAGGAAGAAAGGATAAAGCCAGGAAAGGACAATAAACAAGGAAAAACAAATACGCTAAAACGTTTCATGGTTTGCATGTCCATCTGTCGGCGAATACGTATACCACTCCAGCTTGAGCATCAAATAATTTCCCATACCAGGTACTGCTATTTTCACCAAAGTCAGTTGATAACTCGGGCTGCTCGGGCTTAGTGTTCACATTATGTACTTCACAAGAATACAGACTCCTCCATACAAAGCCATGCTCTGAGGTCGGGAAAGCCACAACTAGCAAATCTGGAGAGGAAATGTGCAAGTACAACTGCTTGAACCTGTAAGAGAGGCAAAAGATATTCTAAAAGCGCAAGGGAGATGTGTGTCACCAAAGATAAGTCTCGGAATATCACCGAATACTGGTCCAAAATGATAGAACCTTGTGTGGGAATGAATCTAAGCGGGAGCAGATGTGATATCAAAACATTTAGTCTGATGGTTAGATTTAAGGTAAATGTCTGATATGCCATTGATTAAACATCCATGAAACATCCCACCTAATACCGCCGCTCAGTCAGGTGCTGCCTGCAGATCCATTATGTAAGCCTTGCCAGTATATACTAAGAGCCCGTTCACCTATTCCCTGAATTGCCAGCAACTGCCATACGTGACTTCACCGGATGGGGTTCGGCCGCATCCCCATAGAGAATGTATTTAGCTATATGAGGCTATTTCTTTGGAGCGCGCACAGGTGACTAGGCGATGTGACCTAGCCCAGTCAGACGATCTCACGTGAATGGCAGTTTGATAGACGGCCGTCTGGCAACACGAGACGGTGCCGACTATCAACCGGGGCTTGGCAACGGTTGGAGGGGTACAAGCAAGTACAACGTGTTTAACTAACCTGCTGTAGCGTGCCTTCTAGTGTCTAGTGAGATTTCTAAACGCGCCTCCATTGCAACGTCATGTTTCGACCGTCTAGCTATATACAAGAATTTAAGACGGTAGAAAATTAGGTAAACGCTTTGGCACCGTCTATTGGGAAATTATGTTAGTTGACATGACACCGTCATTTATGAGCAATATTATAAAAGTTGAGAGTTAAGTAAATGGGCATTAATAAATTTTATAATTTCTTGTATTACTGTAGATAGAGGGTTTGAAATTCGGAAACGGTACAAGATTCTAGGAAGTAGTCGAAGTATATGAATCGAAACTAAAGTGGTGGTAAAGTTAAAAAGTGATATAATATTATTATATAATGATAACAAGAGGTCATATGGATAGCTAGTGAAGGGGGTATCGGTATATGAATTACTAGTTGTTTTATATAGAGTTCTTTAACTGTCGATTTAAGGTACAGAAAATTCATCGAGCGCCAAACCAAGGAGACAAAAAATCCAACACCCTCTCTGACCAAAAAAGAAGTACAAGAGATACTCTCGGCATCAGCCCTTTGGGCAGAAATAACTAGCACAACAAGCAGGTGCTGAATACATTGAGCCCAAAAACTGCTCCAGACAAGCAACAGGGAAATCCCGAACCTGATAGTGGGCAGGTTAGGTTATGGACGCTATGAATACATCAAAGGAAAACGCGATTTATAGTAAAACTCAAGCCCAGGTAAGTAAAAATGAAATGTAACCAAGGCCGGTGTTCACCCATGGGAGAACTTGAGATCCCCAGTGCGGCATCTAGGGGTTCTGAAGAGACATACCACAAAATTGCTCGTCCATTATAAATTCTCTGAGAACCGGCGAAAAGAATAAAAGAGAGATGGTAAGTGAAAAAAAACTAGGGAGGAAACCCACTCCTTGGGTCCAGCCTCTCGTCTCAACTACCTAGTAGCAGCCAAAGTTCTCATTGTACGGAACTGCTATCTACTACCCGGTTGGCGACTATATCCGAGAATGAATGCACATTAGGCGCTCGCTGGTTGATCTTAGACAACCTCGTGTAGAGGTCCTTTCCAATAGAGAACTCTGGTTCTAGAACTTCGTTCATGATCCAAGCTTTCTTCAGACAATCCTCGGCACTCGGCCGATCCTCTGGAATTGGTTGCAGAACGTCACGGAGGAATGAGACACAGGGGATACTAAAGCCTATGTCGTCAAGCGCTAGGGGTGAGGAGGGTGAGGAGGGTGCGGTCCAGGAGTACTTCAATACCTCGAAGGAGTCTTTAAATAAGAGATTGCCGATGAACATCCTATACAAGACACATCCCAGGGACCAGATGTCTACCCTATTAGTCTTCGGTTGCGATGTGTCATGCACTTCAGGCGCCATATAACCCTGTGTACCAGTGGTGGTTTTCAGATACGTGGAGGCGTTGGTGAATGGGATGCGCTTTGAGGTACCAAAGTCACCAATTTTAACCCGGAGGACATGGGTCTGATTCTCTGGAAGGTAGAGGAATATGTTCTAGTGACTGTTAGGTTTGACAATGGTGTTTTAGGAGGGGGACACAAACCTCGGGTTTTAGATCACGATGTGTGATTCCTTCTTTATGCATTACTGCTAACCCGTGGAGCAGCTGCTTTATTACAACCTTTGTATCACTTTCGTCCCACCGATAACCATCCGTAAAGCTCTGCGACATATCCCCCATCGGGATATACTCCATAGCAATGTACATGTAGTGAGTGTCCTCATAGGTAGAGTTGAATTTAACGAACCATTCGTGCTGTCCAGATATCAGACAAGACTTGGTGTAAATTGAACGAGAATAAGGCCGATTATGAAACGATGAAAGGCGGGGCAAAACTTACTCTTGCCAATGCCTGTAAATTATTGATCTCAGCTTGATACCGCTTGAAAGTGAAATTTGGCAAGCCTCGCGGTATCCTCTTCACGGCCCATAACTCAGGGGACCTCATTCCAAGTACGTGAACATTCTCCAGGAATACACTCCCGCATGCGCCAGTGCCGATTTTGTAATTCAACCTCCAAGCTGGTTGTTCCCCAATAGGGGAACGATTAATCATGAGGGGAGAGAAATAGGTGGAGAAGAGAGGAGGTGCAGATAAGGAAGACTTAGCGCGCGAGCGTTCACTCTTGGAGCGGCGGGTCGCGGAGTTTTGAGAGTAGGTGATAATCAGCGGGTAATTAGGGATGGGCGGGGGAAGTGTTGGTGATGAAGCGAGTGCGGGTAGCGGAGCCGAGATTAGCGGGTGAAGAGTCGAAGCGGCCGTCACCTTGGGGTCGGTATTTGTGGCACCATATTGACCCGCGAGGGTTGAGCCTAGATCTTGTAGTTGAGATTGGATCAGGCGGCTAGCCGGTTGATCTTGGAAGTGTTTCTGGAGATTTTCTTGGAGGGCCTCGAGCACTTGGTCAGGTTCTCTATCATAGCTACTGTTACTTGGTACAACTTCACCATCGCTGTGAGAGCTTTAGCCAAGGTAATCGTCAATAAGCCATTAGTTTTCTAGGTAATGTCACCTGAGAAAGCATAGGCGAAGTGAAGAAGGCCTAACACACCTGTAGCCAAGGGACATCTTGTTCAAGATACGGGTTGTCAAAACCGGAATGGGGTCTCCTCCGATGATTTGAAGCCCAGGCTGGGGGTGGGATGACTAAGGCCGCGATAGAACTGGGAACGTAGAGTTGATTGAGATCAATCTTGCTGCTCAGGTGGGCTATGGACCTATGGTTGCCTGGGGCACTCTGGGGGTTACCTCAATTCAACCCCGCAAGTAAGAGAACCCTAACCTGATACAACACACCAAGTGCAAAGTAGAACCTCAAGTATTAGGCTCAAGATATTTTCTCATTCACAAGCTGTGTGGAAGTACGAGTAAAATAAGAAAATCCACCCAGAGCCGCATTAGGGACCGAGAGATGGTCCACAGGGGAAAGGGTCCTCACTCTAAGCGAAATCTACGTGTGTAAGCGAGGGTGGTCGGGGAACAGCGGGGCTCAACGAATAGACCAAACAAAATCGCTACTGGTTGGGTTTAGTTGTGATGGGATAAGTATACGGTACGAAGTTAACATATGATAATTTACTTTCAATGCATTATGGTGATGATGCTCTGGGCGGAAGTGAATGTCGGAAGTGGGAAGTGGGAACTCCGGGCAACCATTTGAGAGGGGAGAAAAACACCTTAGCCGCAAGAAGTTTGCTCTGGAGTATTCCTTCCTTGGGCGTTGCCCCGGGCATGGTTGCCAAGGCTTTGGATTGCTGACTTCTAGCCTAAGTTATGCACCTGAGCGCCACTAGTCTATTTTGGCACGTGAGAGGCAACCATTGCAGATCAATAGCAGCACAAATCTGTTCGTTGAAATTGTTACCACCATCATAAAGCGCCACTCCCCCAACTACGGCCGGCAGTCCCCGGAAACAATTTAGGGCCTGTTCGGGAGTCTGACAAACGCAAGGTTTGGAGGACGGAAACCCCTGGTTTGGAGAGATCCTGTGGTTTTGGAAATAGTCGAGGTGTTCGGCACCACATCAAACCATGGTTATCTAGAAACTCGAAACTTGTGAAAATGGCTCCAAAACGGAGATTTGAAACTTTACCTCCGGGGATAAAAATTGAGTAAACCCACCACCTCTTTTTTCAAAGTCATGGTACTGGTTTTAATATCACTGACAAGGCAAACTAACCGATCTAGGCAACGGTAGCACTGATTTATTTAAATATTTTCTCTCTCCCGAACACACCCCCGGCTCCGCTCCAACCACAGCTCTTAATATGTAAAATAGTGTCTAGCTCACATCCATTTCAGACGCCCTTGGCACTCGACCCTATACTACTCCCAATTCGCGATTCTGGAAGTATGGTTTTTTCCGCTATGATTTTTGTGGCGTCCCGTGGCGACGACCAAAGTCAAAATTTACAAGAAATAGAATGTAGGGTATGGGAAAAATCGTAAGTAATATACTCACTTCTTTACCAAGTAGAATCGCAATTGAGAGATTGGAAATTGCAGGAAGATTTGGCAGAGGACTGTAAGCCAATGGCCAGTTGGAGGGAGTTCAAATTGAGTTCTTAGAATCTTAGTAGCGGATCACAATCGTGTCAAATCACACCGGGCACCCCGTGCCGGCGCGAGATGGTATGAGTGATGTTTCATGATTCCAGCTTACCCATATCTATTCTGGCGGCCGATCAAACAGGTGTAACGAATGAACCAGGTAGGGATCTTGAAGTTCAGATTTGTGAATATGCTGGATTAGATTTTGAGGTTTTTTCTGCTGCCTCAATTAACAGCAACGCGAGGGGCGCTCCAAAATCTAAAGGAGTATTGCTGGGCAAGTAATTTCATTCTTAGTTTTAGTTATATAGGCTGGTGAAGGACTCACCAATAGGAGCAAGATATGGGGAGCCCAAGCCAATAGGTATGCCGCTGTAATGCACGTTCCCGGTCATTGGTAGCGAAAGTGTCCGGAACCAGATCAGCCAAAATGAGTATGTCAGCCAACCATAGGCAGGGTTTGGTAGGCCTATAGAATAGCGAAAACGAGTTGATGGGATCTAACGCGTCTTGTGAGCTGCTGTTATATCTCGTCAGGGGAGGGCTGGTCCTTCTCATAGACATTTCTCTCAAACTGGAGATTACAAGGGTGGCCGAGATAATTGATTTTAACAATTTTTACGGCAATATAAAGCGCAGCAGGTGTTAGAGTTAATGGAAGTGAATAGTGGGCGGACAAAGATGTGAGAATGGATGCAAGCGGAAAGATACGATGAAAGATTACGGAATGTATTTTGCGATTTCATTTGTTCGGAGGTTGAAAGGAAATGAAAGGATCAGCGGAGATGGTTTATGGTCATGTTTTTCCTTTATTACTGTTATGGAAGTATGCAAGCAAATAAGGTTATGCACGGAGCGAAATGAATGAGTGTGGGGAACAATTGAATAGTCAAGATGGTTTCCTTATACTATATATGAGCCTGTTCCAAATGAAAACCCACTCCAAGACCACAACCACATATAATTTATTTAAGCTTAGCCACCTAGCTAGGCCTCTAGATAATGTATCTACGAGTTCAGAAAATATTATTCATGAATCAATGACCTCTGTAGCACTCTTAATGCAGAATAAACAAAATATTTTCAAATTTGATGTTTTGTCATATAAAATAACTTCAGCTTTCTGGGCACCAGTAGATTAAGTAATATTAGCTAAGAAGCAAGTGGTTGTTAAGCTATTTTGCTTTAAAGGTGACTGCTGCAAAATCCTATGATAAAATGGCTGGCTTATATAATAACATTCATAGCAAGACAATGTAACTTATGAAAGAGATATGATACACTACCTGAAAAAATGGATATAAGAGGACATATATAAAGATCCTTTTCAAAATAAAATTTCATACATTAAGACGAGTACTCTTGAATTAAATTTTAGTGGTTTTAGATTAATATTAAAGTTTGTTTTGATTGCATAGTTGCTCTTCTAAGGTACTGTTAACATAAAACAGATATATCTCAAAACATTTTTCTTTAGTCACTCAGGTTGTAACGCATTTTCCGGCTCATAGCCTAAAAGCCCCATAATCAGGTTTTAATTGGCACAGACTCATATTATGTTTTGCTTAGTTAGTTTAAATTACCGCGAGCCAACGAAGTTTCTAATTATATCTACCTTTTAGTCTAGCCCTAGTTTAGTTCGGGTATTTGACCGTTACACCTTTTATCCGTCACCCCACGATAGCCCTCTCCCGATAGCAGGGAACCGCATCTTACTAAAAACATGGGCCATAGTTTATCTGGTATTCACCAGTGGGTCCGAGTAGAGAATGGCGAACCCTAGCTCATTGTCAGTCACGTTCTACATTCAAGGTGGACTGACTAGACTATTGGGAAAACGGGGTGGGAGAGGGAGGTAGCACAAGTAGAGGAGGTGAAAGCGATGATTAGAGATGTATTCCGGGGTTTGACCATTGATCCCGGCCACCCCCTCCATCCCTGTAGGGACCTACCTACTCTGGCCCCTAGCGTCCCGGGCCTAGGTCTCAAGCGGTAAGGAAAGAGGGTGCGTCCTTTGGGAGGGTATTCTCTCTAAGAGGGTGACAGGAATCCCGGTAGTACTCTACCGAGTCAGTCCAGGGCAGCCAAATATCAGGACGGCCGTCCTTGTGCCGGACGGCGGGCCCTACAAGGCCAAATATGCGGGCTTAGGGTAGAAGGGGGACTGTTGAATTTCTTGTTATTGTCTTCCATTGTCCTTAAGCAACCACTCTATCACATGTGTTTCCTTCTTCTATCATTTATTCATATTGAGTTGCATCTTGTGTGGTCGTGACAGATCTATGGTTGGGTCTTGATTATTCGGCGGCTATTTCGTATCGGCTAGGCTTCTCTGCACTCTTCCGGTTTGGAGGGGTATACCTGGCTAGAACTCATCATGCGTTATGGGCTGAAGAATGGAACACAGGTTCCTTCTCATGAAGGGTGAGGTCACTGATGTTCTCTATATATGTTCGGCCATTCGGCCCTTTCTATTGGTTGATCTTAAGTTAGAATGATACGTGAGTTGAATTTGCGCAGTCTTTACTACTCTGCTTCCGCACATTGGGGCTTATTCCAACAGGGATATCCGGAGCCTGTACAAGTGATATCTCATGATGCTATAATCATTCGTTGAAAGGCGCATGATTTCAACTTGGACTAGTACCGGAGGTCCAAACGCTATGATAGGACTATAGTTCCATACAGATTTAGTTATCCCAAGCAGCTAGTCTGGCTGTGGTTTTAGAAATCCAGGGTGGGTCCGGTGGGTACTACTAACGGCGACCAAACCCCGAAATAGCCCAAGTGAAAGCCGCCCGGTAGATTAATATTAACTAAGACACTTTCTCCAGCCTCCGCTTCACCAAATTTATATCCATTCTCCAACCGCGATATTATTAGTATAGAATATTTGGAACCTAACCTAATAGAATTATGGCCAATATATTGCCTGAGGTCAGAGCCTCCAGTCTGCGGGTGGCTTTGGTTTCGGAGAGCCGCTTTCCCACAGCCCTGCCCGGTCATCTCTGAAAAAGCCTAGGTTAGTCCGGTCGTACCCAAAGTCGGACGGACTAGCCGCTTGGAATCACCGGTTAGCTTCAATGGCAAAGGTCCGATACGCCCTCTAATAAAGCTTTAAGAAACATGTCTTCTTATGCCGCAGTCCCCTTGGTTGCCGTAGCACAACTACTATGTAAGCTTTGCCGGTTGTAAAAAATATTTTAAAATATTTTGTATTAAATAATATTATGTAGGTTAAAATTGGGAAAAAGGCAGAAGATTGTAGAAGGAAGTCTAACTATATTATTGAATTCAGAACTGATGAGGTAGCAAAGTTGAAAAGTGATATATTCTCGTGATAATAACGACAGATGGCGTTCATATGGGTAACTTCAACGAGTAAACAAGCAATGTCAATGACCATTTTTGTTTTTTACATTTATTTCCATATTTTTATAGTTCTATGGGAATCTCGTTGGAAGGATGTGGCCGACTTTGGCAATTGCAGGAGTGTGGCTTAATAGACGCTTGAAGTGCGGGGATCGTAGGCGGTTCGGGAGAGCACGATAGATTGTTTCACAGTTTACGGAATAGATTATACCGACATGTCTTTCCTTTGTTATCACGGGAGTGTGTGGTAGAACAAGGGGGTGTGGGGGAATACAAAGATAGGTGTGATGATCCATGGAAGGACCAGGACGTGCTATTTATGCATTATTTGTACGCCTGTCTTTACTTTGAGTTTAGTTTCGTGATTGGGAAGGGGAGGGTGGACGAAGTGAGTGCAAGCGGTGGAAGTTACATTTCTATATCCTTCCTACGAAGTACCTTAGCCCCACGTGAATTATCTCAGTCTATCATCTATCACTGTGCAACGGATATCCTCGCACATTGACAAATCTCATGCAGCGCCAGATTAAGGAGACAAGCACTTTCAACAATGGTCTGTCTGACTAGAAGAGACTAAAAAAACACTCTCACCATCACGTCTTTGGGTGGAAAAAGCTGGCACAACAAGTCGGGGCTAAATAGAATGAACCCAAGAACCGCTACAGAAAAGCAACAAGGAAATCCCGGACCCGGCAGTGAGCAAATTAAGTTATGCACCCTATGGATTCATCAAAAAAAAAAAAAATGAAATCAAATGAAATGAAAGCGATTCCCAACAAAACAAGCACATGTGAGTAAATGAAAAGTAACCAAGGTGGGTGTTTTCTGATTGGAAAACGTGAGATCCCCATTGTAGCGGTTGGTGTTCTGAGGAAACAAGCTATGAAATCGTGCGTTAATGATTGAATTCTCGGAGAATAGGCAAAAGGAGAGAGAGATGGCGCGTGGAAAAGACTAGGGAGGAAACCGACCCTTTGGGTCTAGTCTCTTGTCCCAACTGCTTGATAGCAACCGGGTTCCTCATGATACTGAACTGCTCTCCACTGCCCGATTAACGACCACACCGGGGAATGAATGCACATTAGGCGCTTGCTGGCTGATCTTAGACAATCTGGTGTAGAGGTCATTTCCAATAGAGTATTCTGGTGCTGGAACTTCGCTCGTGATCCAAGCTTTCTTCAGACAATCCTCGGCATTTGGTCGATCCTCTGGAATCGGTTGCAGAATGGAACGGAGGAAGGAGACACAGGGGATACTGAGACCTATGCTGTCAAGGGCCAGGAGTGAGGAGGATGCAGTCAAGGCGTACTTCCATACCTGGAAGGGGTCATTGAATAAGAGATTGCCGGCGAACATCCTATACATTATACACCCGAGGGACCAGATGTCTACCCTGTTGGTCTTCGGTTTCGATGTGTCATGCACTTCGGGTGCCATATAGCTCTGTGTGCCAGTGGTGGTTTTCAAGTACGTGGAGGCGTTAGAGCGTGGAATGCGCTTTGAGGTACCAAAATCACCGATTTTAACGCGGAGGACATGGGCCTGATTCTCTAGGAGGCAGAGGAATATGTTCTAGTGACTATTAGGTTTTGGCAACCGTGTTTTAGGAAAGGAAGGGCACAGGCCTCGGGCTTTAGATCGCGATGTGTAATCCCTTCCTTATGCATTACTACTAATCCGTGGAGTAGCTGCTTGGCTACAACCTTTGTGTCGTTTTCGTTCCATCGATAGCCATCGGCAAAGCTCTGCGACATATCCCCCATTGGGATATACTCCATAGCAATGTACATATAGTGAGCGTCCTCATAAGTAGAGTTGAACTTGACAAACCATTCGTGCTGTCCACATGTCAGGCAAGACTTAACGTAAATTGAACCAGAGCAATGCCGGCTATGAGACAAGGCAAGTCCAGGCAAAACTTACCCTTGCTAATGCCTGTAGATTCTTGACCTCAGCTTGATACCGCTTGAACGAGAAGTTTGGCAAGGCCCGTGGTATCCTCTTCACGGCCCATAACTCAGGAGCCTTCATTCCAGGTATGTGAACGTTCTCCAGGAATACAATTCCGCAGGCGCCCGCGCCGATTTTGTAATTCAACCTCCAAGCTGGTGGTTCCCTAACTGGGGCATGATGTGCTCCCACTGCTTTAGCTTTGGGCGTTGGGGAGCCGGGTGGCGGGATCATGTGGACTAGATAACATGTTAGGCTCTCAGTATCATGAAGGAGTGCAGGCACCTACTTGCGGGTATCGAGAAATGGGAACCCGCAATTTTGCCGGCTGGAGAGTGGAGTAACGGGCGG
>QOVD01009666.1:0-21569 GCA_003521225.1 Tuber microsphaerosporum | reverse complement strand
TGGGGCACTGTATCCTATAAAGGGACAACTGGTGATTGCTTAGCCCTAGGGCAGGGGATTACCAGCAGGAGATGAAATCGCTGCTCCCGAATCTAGGACGGGCTTCAAGCTTATTTTCTATCTATTATGATATACTCCTAAATTTCTTGCAACGGGGAGTCATGTAATGGGCACCACTACAAAATGTAAGACGAACACCAACTTAACAAATCACAGGATAGCCGAAATGAAGAGTAGGAATACGACGGCAGGAGCAAGTCTGACTAGAACTCCAAAGAAGAAACACGAGAAGAAAAATATCAAAATGTGGATAAATAGTAAATTGCGAGAAAAAACCAGAAAAATAAAAATTCCTCGCCAATGCCTACAGTATATAGTTACAAACCTCTCCAAGGCCAAGGCCTCCCCCAGCTAGCAAGTACAGATAGAATAAGAATATCTAGTAACGAGGGAGGAAGGAGGAAAGTGAAAAGACGAAAAGAGCGGCGAGGACAGAACGTCGGTCGAGCGCAAACGAGAGGATTTGTTAGGGGTTGTGGAGGTAGGCCTTAGTGTTCCTTGGGCGGCGGAAGACTTTTCGGGGTCGGATGCAAAGAATTCGGGACCACCAGGGCAGTCGGGCAGGGGGGCCGCGATCTGCGGACTTAGAAATAGAATTTTGGAGGTCTACCAACGTCGCCCGCTCATTTTTGGCAGCGGATGGGGGCTGGAGTTGACCGTTAAAGTCTGTGATGTAGGTATTAGGATCATGAGATCTAGATGGCATCTCTATCAAAAACTTGTCTGCAGGTGGAGCGGGGGGTGGGAGGGAGGCCTGGCCGCCACAACTTGCTTTGCCAAAACCAGGATCCGCTTGTTCGAGCAGTATCCTCGCAACTGCATGGTGTCCTTCAGAGAGAGCTAACGATAGTGGGGTTTGGTTCTCGTTATCTGGCATGGTAGGGCAGACATCGCTTCGTTCCAAAAGTATTTTTACAACCCCTTCATGCCCGCGCTTCGCAGCCCAGGAGAGTGGCGTTTGGCCATATTGGGTGTCTGATTGGTTGGGATTGACGTCTTCTCGCTCCAAAAGAATCTTTACGATCCCTCCATGCCCCTTCTGAGCAGCGAACAAAAGTGGTGTCTGGCCATTTCTGGTGTCTGGTTGGTTGGGATTGACATCCGATCGTTCCAAAAGCATCTTTACCACCCTCTCATGCCCGTTCCCAGCCGCCCGCGAGAGTGGTGTCAAGCCATATTTAGTGTCTGGCTTGTCAGGAATGATGTCATCTCGTTCTAAAAGCATCTTTGTCACCCGATTATGCCCGTTCGCGGCCGCCCATGAGAGTGGTGTCAGGCCAGATCTAGTGTCTGGTTGGTTGGGATTGACGTCCTCTCGTTCTAAAAGAATTTTTACGATCCCCTCATGCCCCTTCTGAGCAGCGAACAAAAGTGGTGTCTGGCCATTTCTGATGTCTGGTTGGTTGGGATTGACGTCCTCTCGTTCCAAAAGAATCTTTACTACTGCCTCACGCCCGGTCATAGCGGCCAACCAGAGTGGCGTCCAGCCAGATTGGATCTCTCCCTGGTTGGGATTGACGTCTCCTCGATCCAATAGCATCTTTACTACATCCTCCTGCCCCCTCAGAGCTGCCCTGGCGAGGGGTGTACTCCCCATCCAGTCGGCTTCATTAGGATCCTCTTCCTTCGTTTCCAAAAGAGCGGCAATTGAGTCCAAGACCCCAAAAACTGCCACTTGGTCGAGTCCTATAAATCCTGTAAGTCTCCCCTCATATCAAAATAAGTGTAGTAGCATCTACCTCGATCAATGCCCAATTCCAATAGTTGACCAGATATATGCTCCGTATACACACTGAGAAACCTTAGTCCAAGTATTTTGACCGTTTCTGTCATCCCCATTTTTACGTGCCTCCCCCAGTAAAAAGATGCATATTCTAGAAGAGGCATTGTTAAGGGGGCCGAGTCCAGAGTGGGCGAAAGATCCCTGACTGATCCAAAATTGAGATATGTCAAGCAAACTTCGGCAATTGTTGCATGGGAACTCTGGAATAGGATAGGATCACACAGGAGATGTTCCTGCAAAGTGAAGTGCACTAGTCGCACTGTGTACGAAGATGCCTCAACCGTGAGAAGTCCCAGACATGATGATAGGAGTGTCCGTAACGCAGGAATTTTTTCCGGATCCAGTTCCGCCGACCCTATCTCGACTCCCAAGGCATGGCAGAGCTCCTCGGCCCTTAGTGGCCTTTCAGAAAACAATACCCACATCAGTGCCTGCTGCCCGAGTCTTGGCCTGTTTCCCTTCCGCGCCTTCAGCCGCGCTAGGGTTGCCGTGTAGGCATCTCCCAGTCCTTTGCCCCCGGCCATCTCCTTAAGTTTCTTTCTTCTCTCACCAATTGTAACCTCCGCTAGAACAGATTCAATGTTGAGTGAAACAAGGAGGAATCTTCACACAGTCATTGATAAGTATACAGCGTTTATAGAGGGGGAACGCATACCCACATATCAGACATCTTGTCCAGAATCATTTTGACGATATCAGCTCTTAAATCTTTGTTCATCGCCTCTGGCTCGTCATCCCTGTCCAACCTCATCTCCGCATAATCTCTGATATCACCTTGGCTAGGGCTGATTGATATCGCAACCGCCCTGGTGAAATATCTTTGAATCGCTTCCTTGATATGGGGCCTCCTGGTTAGGAATATCTTCGCTCTAGGGGATTCCCGTACAATATCTCTTAGCGACTCAAGCAGTTCAGGAAGATCTTTCGGTAGGAATTCGTCTAATGCATCGATACAGATGAAAACTTGAGATAACGAAGCAATCACGATTCTCAACTTCCGCACCAGATCCGGAAGTAATAGCCTTCTCCCTTCCTGAAATGCTTCCAGTATATCCTTCGGGATCTCCCTCCTGCCTACCAGCTGCTTCAAAATAGCTCCCATTATGTTGATTACTGTCTGTTCTTGCTGAGCAAGGTAGTCGAAGTACAACCATGCAACCCCTAGATCTTCCTCTCTTGCCTGATCGCGCAACCTGTCGATCACCAGGGAACTTGTATATCTATCTGTCAGTGACATTCGCTTCTTTAAAAGAATCCGGCCACTAACCTTAAATACGTCTTGCCCACTCCCGGATTCCCGGAGCAGAACATGACAGCCTTATCGGCTCCACCTTCACCTCCCCTCCACTCTCGAAACTCGCTTGTTTTCAAAAACCAATCCCCGATACCCGCAAATCGGGTGGTGCGCACGCTCTCATGTCTGTTACCTGGCTCTAATGGAGAGAGCCAATTCATAATCTGGGCATCCTCGTCCGACTTATTAATGGTTATGTTGTTGAAGCTACCGATTATGTTGCCGCAGTTGACATTGCCATCTCCGGATTTAACTAAGTGTGTATTTGTGGTCTGGACCATATTGCTCCTTTTAAAATATTGGCTGTGTGTAGAAATGATAGAGCAAGAAATAGCCAACGTGTATGGAGGAATTTACAAAACTTCCTTACGGGAAAAGATGAAGAAAAGCGGATTATCTAGTGTTTTTCTTGTGGCAATTATCGCCCACTCATCTTCTTGCCGAGTAAATACTAATACGAGTACTGGATTACCGGTGTGGGAGGGGTATTCGCCTTTCGCCCCGAAGGATGGTGTTTCGAACAGGGGACGCCTTGAGTCGGAAATATGCCCGAGACCCACTCGACACACCGTGAGATAGAAAGAATGAAGTTGACCAGGATGACTACAGTGTAAAGTCGCCGATGCGGAAAAAGCGAAGAGCGGGTGCAGCAAGACCCAATTGAGGTGAAGAAAACCGTAAATTAGAGTAAGAAGGTAAGAGACCGGCAAACGACATCTCCCACCTTAAGTTCTAAGGTTAAGGTCATTCGGATCGCGGTAATTTACCATATTATGGTATTAATATCAATCGTGCAAGGTCCTAGTACTGTACGGTAACGTACCGTGGCGCATGCTAATAGCTCTCACGACTTTTTCTATTTTTCCATGAGTATTGAGTATGATTTTGCGTAATTAAGAGATGGGCGGTCTAGGTAGTACTTTCCCTATTATTTACGAGAGGTGAAAAACACCTCCAAGACAAAACAAGCATCGTGGTATTTTGCTTCAGTTGGAAGAAACCATCCTTTCAGTCTTCATCCTTTACTGTTTTCGTACTTGATCAAACTAATCAAGTACGGCTATCAAGCCTTCGTCATTTAGCTTCAATTATAAGCATTTGCTCTCTTTTGTCTTTCTCCTGAAAACCACCCTTACTGGGACCTCTGCCGTCAATATTGCCAATACCCGCAAACAATAAGACGCCTAACAGGGAAGACCCGGAAAAGTGCCGTATTATTCGAAAACTAATAAGTATCTATAGTACCGGTAGCTTACCCCTTTGATCGATCACTTAGAGCCTGTTTGGTTGCAACGGTTCCGTTCCGTTCGGTGGCCGTTTCCACCGTAAAAAGGGTTTTTCCGTTCTGAAACGGAAGGAAAAGGTCATTTTGTATGGGGGAACGGAACGGAACCGTTGTAACCAAACAGGCTCTTAACCATGTGTTCCTCTCGATCAGATCATAGTCTAGCACAACCCCGGAGACCTGAACGGTCGTGCTGATGTCCACTACCAAACCCCACCAACCCCCACCGCTAGGGTGTAACAGGGCTCCTTTACCCGTAAGGGTCATTCTGAATACAACATCTACACGTTACTGTGACTTCTAATTGCGCTGATTTTGGTATGATACATCAGTGCCTGCTGTCTGAGTCCCCGCCTATTTCCCTTATTCACCTTCAGCCCGGTTAGGGCTACTATATGGGGGTGGCTCAGTCCGTTACCTCACGGCCGCTCTTTAGGTTTTTTTCTTCTCTAATCAATTTCCACGTACCAATTTCTTCCTCCCTTAGAATAGCCTCGATGTTTAGAGAAGCAAGTAGGAATCTACACACAGTCACTAGTAAGCACACATCGTTGATCGAGGGGAATTGGCAACTGGCATATCCGACACATTTTCTGTAATCATTTTGACAATATCCCGTGTTTAATCTTTGGCTATCTCCTCTCACTCATGATCTCTGTGTAACCAGTTCCAGATAATTCTTGGTATCATCTTGCTTAGGGCTAATGGGGATCACATCCCCCTTGGTTTATTGATCGAAACGGTCTAATATCCTTGCGCGCAATAGGAAGCTCATATGTCGAGGGAGGATGTCTTGATCTTAATTCACTCTTCGCACTTTTAGGAAAATATTTTACAAATGGCTATGAACGGTGACGGATGGTCGACGAAAAATAGGCGAGTGATCGGTGATGAAACGAAACAAAAACTCGCCAAGACTAAAAGCAACACTAATACTGGACAGATCGCACACAGAAGCGGGGAAAGAAAACTCTTCGCTCAACAACACACTCTCTCTTGTTCCACGATGATCTCAACTAACCTACTAACTGACCAACTAACGGTGAAGATAGGAGTATAAGTAACATAGGAACGACGCTTTCTCTCCTACCCTCCTATCCTTCCATCGATCACCACACAGGTCCATCCTGTTCCACGCATGTCCCCTTTTTCCCTCCCGTGAACTCTCTTGCTAACAAAGAAAAGAACAACGACAACAAAGAAAACTCCTGCTCCCGCCGAAGCCTCCAATACCCTTCCGGTACTGCACCGATCCCGGAGCACCTCCCCGGAGGTTTGCTGGATACGCTAAGCGACATCAAAGAACTGGCCCCCCGGGCTTCCACCGGCTCCTGGCAATCATATCGATCCCAAGCGCATATCCGGAGGACTTCTTTGTCTCAACGATAACGGGATAGGGAATGCGCATGTCCGATAGCTGAGTACTCGCCCGATAGGTCGCGTGCCGGGGAGGTTGAGTATGCCGAGCAGTTCCGAATAATTTCAACAAAATAAGCATCCTTAAATGCGGAAGTTAAATCAGAAAACTTCAGCCTTCCGTCTTCTTTTTTAATCCTCACTTCCCTCATGAAAACATTCGTCGTGCTCCTTCGCTTCCTATCTAACCCCACCTAATATCTTCTCTTCCCCTTTGATCACCCTTATTCTTTCTCTCCCCGCTCCTGCCTCCTTCCGACTGCCAGAACCTCGTTTATCCTTTATACGAGAGATACTAAATCCCAAATAGGTGATTTTTGTTCTTGATGTGCCAAAGACATGCTACCACACATGTTAAAAAGCGCCCGTGATTCCTAATACTTGGTGAAATATCTTTGAATGGTTTCCTTGCCTTGTCATGCGGCCTCCCAATATTGATGAGGGTCAAAATTACGCGATCGTGAGTAAGGTAGCCAGCTTTGCAACACATGTACTGTACCCTTACTCCACTCTACATAATCGAGTGACTGATTCATTACTGCCGAGACTGTCACTCTGTGAGGATAAATACTGTGATATAGGCTAATGTGTGGTGTATTAGGTATTATTTTTATAGGTATGGTTCTCATTTCGTATACATTCTTCGGGTGGGGTACATGCATTGCAACACTGGCTGCCTTGCTCACGACCGCACGATTTTGACCCTTGTCGATGAGGATATTCTTGACCTCTCTGCCTTGAGGAGACTTAGTAGTACCTCAACCGAGTTGCATACTGTGTACCGGCAAATTGAATTTATTCGGCGGTGATTGTTTTCATCATCAATCATAACCAAAATCGGTAAAGCCTAATAGGAAAAAAAATTCGCTATTTCCTTACAATTTTGTTCTTCCTGAGAGGCGAGTCTGCTACTTGTAGCACTGACATACTTAAACATACCGGTGTGGAGTAGGGCATGTTGCTAGGGTAGTTTTAGCAGTTGGGAGGCCAGGCCAAAGCTGCCCGATGTCCAGTCCGTAGATGCACAAGCGGAGCCGCAAGGTTATTCAAAATTTCAATTTGGACCGCATAACCTGTACTCGAGCACCAGGTAGCCGAGATACTACCGCCAGCCTCATCTTCATGAAATTTGTATCCCACCCACTAAGATATTATTGATAATACGATTCAGGGTTTAGATAGTAACACAATAGAATTAAGATCAAGATATCATATCTTCCTCTGACATGAGGGCTTCCAGCGCGCGTAAAGTCAACCAAAGGCAATGAGCGACAGTGTGTTCAACCCTAACCCTAAATAAATCCGATATTGAAAGAATGACTTCAAAAGCAGGCGAGAAGTTTCAATTGAAGAGCTCAAATATTGTGAACATGGTGTAAAAGGTTCTGGAGGCACAAATCTCCGGAATAATGCAATATTAAAAAATCAACCGGGCTCGCTTGGGAGAAAGAAAAGGCTCTCAACACTGGGAGAAAAATATTTAATAACTGGTTCTAGGTAAGCTAGGTATCCCTTTCAAAACAGTTGAACAAGTCGCGAGGTCATACTGTGAGCTCAAAATTAAAATCTGGAATTGACCTGTTAGTTACATAAGAGCCGTGCTGCAAGATTTGCAACTGGGCACAGTTACACAATCCGCAGGAACCTTAGCACGGTTACTTGTCACTGGTTGTCCACACCAGCTAATGCAGTATCTTATGCTTAATTGCACGAAGATCGATAAGCGAGATTCAACTCCACAAAGTCTCCAACTACAAGAATGGAATCTATGGAGACCACACTCATGTGTCAATTACAATCACTACGCGCAAGAATTTTTCCTCCCATTACAGTGTGGTAGGGTAGGGCTTAGGGCACAGTTAGCTACTATTCACTAGTTCTTAAAGGTCTTTGCAAGATTGCTACCGCATTTTCCCGCGAAACTCGTTTTTGCGCTAAGAGGTCAGAATTAGGTGTGAGTCAGGATTTCTCACAAAGTAACCCTTCCCGGTTAGTTATTTCCTTAAAGGGGAGAGGGCCAATATCTCGAGAGGAATGCCCATGGTGAATTTTTGTGAGGGTCCTGCCCTAAAGGCTACTCTCTATCTTACTCATAGGAGTTGTGACCCATGCATTTACTCAATCTAGCCCTCACTAGCTCTACCTTTGCACCCCGATTGCTACAATACTCGTACACCGATTGTTATTATAAAATGACGCCTGGTAAGTTAGGGTTAGGGTTATACTCCGTCGCCCCGAGACAGCTTCGCTGACGTTGGATAGCCGAACAACTATTGGGATACTGTAGACTATAAAGGGGACAATAGGCGATTGCTTAGCCCTAGGGAAGGGGAATGCCGGAAAGAGTTAAACTCGCTGCTCACGAACGTGGGACGGGCTTCAAGTTTACCATCAATCTATTCCTTCCGAATTGCTTGCAACGAGCCGTGCTATATTATACACAACTATTCTCAATACGTAAGCCAAACACGAGCTTGACGAATCACTGAAACCCAGGAATAAAGAGTCAGGACATGGCAGCAGGACCAAGTATAGCCAAAACACCAAAAGAAGAAACACGCAAAGAAAATAATCAAAATGTGGATATATAGTAAATTGCGAGAAGAAGCTAGAAAAATGTCCTTGCCAATGTCCATTCCATCAAACCCTCGCCAAATCCCAACCCCCCACCCCTAGCTTGCAAATACCGATGGAATAAAAATGTGTCTGCCACCGAAGAAGGAAGGATGTGAAGGAGAGAACACTGGTCGAGCGCAAACGAGAGGATCGGTTAGGGCTTTGTTGAGGTAGGCCTTGTTGGAAGTTTTTGATTCTGCTCGGGATGCTCGCCCTATCGTGCGCAGCTTTTCCATTTATCATTCTGACTTGGGATATGCCCTTGAGATCGATGCAATGCCGAAATGAGACCCCGAAAGAGTCGGATGCTCAGAGGCTATGGAAAGCGGAATGTCTTTATGATGTTGGAGTAAGAGTGCCCACAATTTCTTTTCATTGGCCACCCAATCCACCGGTATTGTGAAAGAGAATTATCGTGATAGACATATTGTGAGTGAGGAAAAAAAAAATCAGTTTTTATCAAGCAATAAGTAAATTAATCACAATCATGACCAGTCACTCACATGGTTTTAGGTCAAAATGCCAGTAAATACATACGAGCATACCTCATACAAGAAGAAGCGCTATGTTCAGGCGCTCCGTTTTTCAGCGGGCTGGACATATCGACGAATTGCTAAGGACCAGAACCTATCGCTGAGCACCGCCCACCAGATATGCAACGCCCCAGCGACCCCAAAGAAGCGTGGGCATCGATCCTTCTCAATCGATACACCAACAAGGCGTTGACTTGTTGCAATAGCAACAATAAGTGCTACCCATCGCCGGATGCCTCTCCCTGAAGTAGCTGCTGTCTGTAGGGTAAGCGCTTGAGATAAAACAGTCCGCAAAGTGTTTGCGATAGAGGAGTATTCCCGGCGGATCGCCCGCAAAAAGCCCTTCCTCGATGAGCGACATCGAGGACTACGACTTACCTTTGCCCTTGCCCACCGAGGATGGGGTATCGAGGACTGGCGCCGAGTGATCTGGACGGACGAGTGCTATGTCTGGCTGACTGGCACTCGAAGCCGTACCTGGGTCACTCGGGGCCCCGGCAAAGAGTACCAAGACGATTGCTTAGTTCCTAAATTCGCCAAAAAAAAATTCTATCATGGTTTGGGGAGGGATATTGGGAGGAGATAAATGTCCTCTTGTGCTCTGGGATAAAGAGAACTGGGGCAATATAACTTCTCAAAGTTATGTTGAGAATGTTTTTGTTCCCATTCTCGTTCCCTTCTGGGATCGCGAAAGCCAGGCAGCTGGACAGCGCCTTTGGCTTATGGAGGATGGCACAGCTGCCCATCGGGCAGGCTATACTCGAGGCATTCAGGAAGGCTATGGGATTCCCAAATTTCGTTGGCCTCCCTGCTCGCCCGATCTCAATCCTATTGAGAATGTTTGGCATATCCTTAAAGATATGCTAAACAAAAGGTCACCTCGCCCTGCAACTCTACAAGGCATGCGAGAAGCTATTCAGGATGAGTGGCAGAAGGTCTCTGCAGTTGATCTTCTGTCATTTATTGATTCTATGCCTGACAGAATTGAAGCTTTCATAGCAGCGGGTGGAAGGCATACACGATGGTGATCTCTTTTTTTCTTCTTCAATATTTACAGTAATTTTTACTTTTAATCCTTAATTTTTAATCTTTAATTTTTAATTCTAATTTTTAATTTTTAATATCTCCTGTCATCTATGAATCTGTATATCTATAAGAGACTGCAATTGAATATGATACACATTCTCCTCCCCCAAGTACCTCCCTCAAGCCAAATATACCCATGTCAGACTGCTGGCTGGACCCCTGTCAGATCCCTGCTCTCACCCTCCAGTTTTACCCCCCTGTGTTCGGGTTCAATTTGCCTGGGACGTGTAGCACTTGCACTCTAGTATACTTCTTGGGCATAACTCATTGGCGGTGGGGTAAAAGTACAAGTACAAATGCTGGTGAAAACACTAAAATAAGTGACCTCAATTAAATCCACAGTAGTTCAAGAATCTCAATGCCAATTATTAACAAATTCCCTGGTCAGCAGCCGGAAGCCAGAGATTTGGCGCGTACTGAAACACTGCTTTCCGGCTGACGAAGGTTCACCACTGGAGATTCACAAAAACACCTAACTGTGCCAAGGTTGCGGCGTGCGGCCGCAACCCCCCGATGTTCGCCGGCTCACAACCTGGGGCACTCCTCCAGAGTGCCTGACAGCTCAACACAACTTTGTGGCTCAACGCAACTTTGTGGCTTACCATAGAAACTTTGTGGCTCAACATCACTTTGTGGCTCAATATAACTTGTGGCTTAACATCACTTTATAGTTTGATGTAACTTCATTGCTCAAGAAATGTCTAATCTAATAATTAAGTGACAAGGGAGGTTGTAAAAACAGATGTAAACTAGAATATTATATTTAATACATTTTTTGGGTCAAATTCAGCCACAAAGTGGTGTTGAGCCACAAAGTTTCTATGGTAAGCCACAAAGTTGCGTTGAGCCACAAAGTTGTGTTGAGCTGTCAGGCACTCTGGAGGAGTGCCCCAGGTTGTGAGCCGGCGAACATCCGGGGGTTGCGGCCGCACGCCGCAACCTTGGCACGGTTAATCAAATTCACTTGCTCTCTCTGTTCACTATGTTGTCTCTAAGTCTTAGCCGAGGATGAAAAAAAGAAGAAGAAACCCAATGAAGGAAGAAGATCACGTTGCAGCCTCACTGTTCAATCCGTCACTCCTCTGTTTTCCCAGGAAAAAAATCAAGCGAGAAACAACCCTCCTCCAACCACTAAACCCTTCTTCTGAGCCGGGTAAGCCCAACACATCCCAATCAAGTTAGCAACAAAACATCCGCAACCTGCCACAAATCCCTCCCATAGAGTATATAGTGCCATCATCTAGCTAAGTAAAGCATCCTCATGAAAAACCATGCAGAACATCTAAAAATTAAACCTATGTAGCAAAAGCAAATCTAGTATACGCAAACCAAATATCACCCCCGACAGTACCTCTTCAATTACCATTAATTGTGAGCTGGCCCTTATGCAAGGAAGAGAGGCTCCGGGCGTTGAAAAGTTCGTGCTAAACCTTGAGGCTTTGTGTCCGAGCCGATGGGAAAGGGGATCCCTGCTGGCCCACCCACAAACTACGCAAAATAGGTCTGATTCAGCTAGGTTTTGGATATTGTAAGGCCCGGACTATTTCTTAATTCCTGATACAATTAAAAATCAATTGAGACTAGAATGGCGTTGTCACCTGGTTCCTTGATCGCAATATTTGATTTTATGACGATGTTGTACGGTACTGTTACACACCTTACTAGGCCACATGTTTTAACTGCGGTCGTGGCCTGAATTAAAATTGGTATTAGAGGCATTTAGCCCCGGGGTTGAAAAAAGGTTTTGTAGGGCTTTCGAGTTGAAAACCTTTGGCGTGTGTAGCGCCTTTTTGCATACAAAACTACTCGAGTACTCGAGTAGCAGATCAACTAGAAACTTTACACTCGAAAAACACTTTTACAACCGCGGGCCTGAATGCTTCTATGAAGGGGCAGTGTTGACCTCGAGCATGCAAAGATGATACATGAGGATAACCCTTTAGTGACCTATTCGCGCTCCCGCCGCTAGCGCGTCGAGGCTAGAGGTGCAATACCCGTAAAAACTTGAATAATTGGACTGTGTGCTACGGTACCGGTATGTATGTAGCCCAAAATTCCCTTCTCTAGAATAGGGGCAAAAAACAGAGCAAGAACACAGCCTCATTCCCCCTTCCGAGACAAAGAGAGAAAAAACAAAAATCCCATGACTTTACTGAGAGAGGAAAGCCCAATTACATAGCCCACCGTCCAATTGTTCAAGTTTTTACGGTACGTTGTCATTATGTTTGTACCTATCACTTGGACAAACATTTTAGCTGCCGTCGCGGGCCGATTCACAATTGGTACCGGTATTGGCTTGGGTTAGGGTGGGTTGGAGGAGGAGTGTCGGAATCTGCCGCGCTAAGATTATATGAGGTTAATCCTTGGATGGCTAGTTCCCGCTCCCGTCTCTATGGTCGCACTAGCGCTAAGGCGAGAACATACTCGAGTTGTTATGCGAGAGCGCCGATACAGCTTTTATTGGATAGGAATTATTTCTGTGGGCATTCACGCTATAATGTGCTCGCTTAGTGGAATAATGTATTCTACCTTGACGAGGCCTACTCTTGCCTTGGGCATCATCCTAATGCCATACTTCGACCCATGCCACACGGCGGTCCATTCAGATGTAGGCTTCGAACGAATTAAGCTATTAGGATGTTAGAGTTATGGCTGGAAAGCTGCGAGCTGCGATACTGTGTCAGAATTATGCTCTCAAGCTGATAAGCTGATAGCGTAGGAGGCACAAATTTTACTTTTGGTCTCTTCAGATTCACTGCAGTGATGGTTGAACTTTTCCGATACCTCGCATATCACATATGCAGCCGGGAGGCGGCGCCGTCAGCTCTGGGATTCCTCACCCTTTCCCGAGGTGTGATCACCCTAAGCGGCGCGAGCCGTGCGGGAGAGTTATTCTCGAGCGCTTTAGCCATGGATATTCAATAAGATGGTGGACAAGAAGTCTTAGGAGTCTGATCGCTCTAATGTAACCAGATGTCTCGAGGGACGGGAATGAAGAGTAGTAAAGCTACTTCTCTGGTAGACAGAGTTGCTCAGACATAGCGAGTGGCACTAAATATCATCGGCTCTTGGAAAACGAACGACACAACCTTTTTTTTTATCGTACTTGTCTTTAAATTCCCTCAAAAATTTAAACGCTTCATTTTACTCTACCTTACTCATTACCGAGCATTATGGGTATCTTTGCCAAGATCGAAGGTCGCCTAATTTTTTCTGATTGGATCATGTCTATGACGCCGCAGATTAACCTATCACCCAGCAAACATGTATAGGTTACTATTATCTCCCTTCGACTCCTGACGCGAAAGAAGAAGGAGGAGGGAGTTTTCCTTACATCGCTGATCTCACCTTGCACTATTCTCGGACCCAAGCAATATGAGTCGGAAGAACACCTACCAGTATCGGGTTCTAAATGGGAATAAAAATAGCTTCAACATTTCCAACAGTTTTAACAACAACTTTGTAACGGAGACGAGGTCGGAGATTCTCTCGTGGATCTCTCCGCTAGAACCCCAGAAGAAGCACCATTATGTGCGGAACCGTCGATTCAGCGGAATAGGAGACTGGTTACAAGATACTACCGACTTCCAAAGATGGCGCAATGACCATGACGAACCTTTCGAGGCGACCCTGTTCTGTTCCGGGGCCCCTGGTGTAGGGAAGACGTTCATGAGGTAGTACTAGACGATTCTACACAAGCTTCATTGTTTTCCTAATCTCCTGCGAAATTCACAGTTCCCTCATTATAGATACTCTGTGCGATGAGACTCTTGGTCAGAATATCGGGGTCGCTTGTCTATATTGCGATTTTTTAGACCAAAGGGAACAGGACACGACGAGCTTGGTTGGTGGACTTCTTAAGCAGTTTATCGTAGGATTAGGAGAGACTCCCGGCGTGGTCGACCAAGCCTTTCAGGACGCAAGGCGAGGCGTCGGAGGACGAAGTCTCCACCTTCCCCAGATGCTGAATCTCTTCTCCATGGTTCTTTCGCCCTTCCACCGAGCCTTCATATGCGTAGACGCGCTGGATGAACTCCTACTCGAGCATAGGATCAAGCTCCTTCGTGCGCTACACCAGATTATGCAAAATTCACCAAACGTTCGATATTTCCTTACCGGAAGACCTCATATGCAGGAGGAAATCGAAAGATATCTCACAAAATCACCATATATTATAGCTATTCAGCCTACCCAGGAAGACATTAGGAACTATCTCACCATGCGACTGAATGACGACCCCTATCCCTATGCAATGGATGATGATTTGAAGTTGGAAATTATTGAAAATATTCCTCAATCCTTGTCCGAGATGTGAGTCCGAACATTGACGTCTCCAGATTCCAGTAACATATTAACTGAAAGGGGTTAGATTTCTACTTATCGCCTTGCATACCGACGGGGTTTTAGGAGAGTTCACCATCTCCGAGAGAAGGGAAAAGCTCTACCAGAAAGCAAACGACCTAGGCGATGCCTATAGTGCGACTTTTGATAGAATTAGACGCCAAAAGGGCAATATATCGAGTCTAGCGATGGCTGCATTAATGTGGATATCTCTCGCAGAACAACCACTGCGTGTCAATGAACTGCGTCATGCATTATCAGTAAAAGCCGGAGCCCTACCGTCTACAAATCTTGATCCTGGCAAGATTCCCTCTATAGAAATATTATTAGAATCCTGTCAGGGGCTCATCACTGTTGATAAAGAAACATCCACGATCCGTCTTATTCATTCCACTCTAAAGGAATACCTTCATGCCAGCATAACTCCCGTGGTCTTTGAGAATCCTCACGTTTCGATGGCGGGAGTCTGCTTGAAGTATCTGTGCTTTCCGGTTGTCACGGGCCTTTCGCCAGCTCTTGCCGAGGCCCCTGGGGAATTGCCCTTTCTTGAATACGCTTCGTGTCACTGGGGAGACCACATGAAGAAGCAGTTTACGAGTTCCCTCCAGCCCCTCGCCCTCGAATTACTAACACAATATCCAAACCATGTATCTGCGAAGCTGTTCCTATCCTACCAGGACTCCTTGGACTGCTGGCGTCACGAATCATGGGGGCGAGTGACATCGGAGCGGTTCAGTGGACTACATTTCGCGGCATATCTCGGCATCACCGAACTCACCATTGCTTTACTAGAGATGGGGGTATACGATGTGAATCAGCAAGATTCTGTGGGAAGGACACCGTTGCTATGGGCGGCGGCTAACGGCAACGAGGATGTTGTGAAGTTATTGCTAGCCCAGAAGGGCGTCAATGCCGATCTAGCGGATAAAAACTCTGGGCAAACGCCTATTTCTTGGGCTGCTAGAAATGGGCATGAATCAGTCGTCAGGTTATTTCTGGTCAGAGATGACGTCAATCCCGACCTACCAGCGCTTTTCATCAGTAAACAAACGCCCCTCTCTTGGGCTTCCGGAAACGGACACGACGGTGTAGTCAAATTACTCATCGATCGCGGCGATGTCAATCCGGAATCCAAAGATACGTCTGGGCAGACACCGCTCTCGCATTCTGCGAAGAACGGTTATAGGAAAGTAGTGCAGCTCCTAATTAATAAAGATGTTATAAAAGACTCTGTTGACGGAGACTCCCGAACGCCTCTATCCTTGGCCGCCGGCAACGGACACGAAGACGTAGTACAGATACTGCTTGATCAGCCAGTAGTGGATCCGAATTTGATAGACAGGCATGGCCGAACGGCACTCTCTTGGGCGGCCAGAGCAGGACACAAGTCAGTTGTTAAACTACTTTTCAACCGGGCGGAAACCAACCCCGAAATATCGGACAACCTTGGGAAGAGACCACTCTCCTTGGCCGCCGAGCACGGCCACGAGGCTATCGTAAAAATTTTACTCAGCCACAGTCAAGTAAATCCCGACGCCGCCGACAAGTACGGCCGAACACCACTAGCTTACGCCTCGATGGGCGATCACGTAGAAATAATGAGGCTACTACTGGGCCGACAAGATGTCAATATCAACTCTCGAGACAGAGACAGCCAGACACCGCTTTTCTGGGCTGCGAAGACCGGATACCCGGCAGCGGTAAGCCTCCTCCTTGAGCGCAGCGACCTAAACCCGAACCTCCGGGACGAGATTTTCGACGAAACACCACTCATATCCGCTGCGCGACCACTCAAACCCGCTGCTCAAGATCGATATGAGGCAGTCGTGAAGCTGCTACTGGATCGGGAAGATGTTGATGTTAATTTTGTGAACCGGTCTGGTTGGACGGCGCTCTCAGCAGCTCGGGCTAACAAATTATCTACTGAAATTATAGAACTGTTAGAGCGTCGGAGTGGGGCAGTCAGTGGGTGACTCGCGCCTATTTTTATTTTCTTGTCGCTGCGCCGTCTCCTTTATCTAGCTTTGGGTTAGGCTTTTTTTTATTCTAGTTTTTTTCCTTCTCAATACTTGTTTTCAGCGATGGCGATGTTGGGTTCTCGGAGTCTGTGCCCCGCTATACTGTAGCGTAGCATTATACCACTATGTTAAGAAACCCTAACCCTACCGCTGACTCCATGGGGCCACTCTATCTTTTCAACCACGTTGTTCCCCCTATTGAAAGAAACCTGTGATAGAACATAGATTGCTGAAGAGTACGGTTTCCTTTGCCTATGACACACTCTTTTTCTGGCCTGGCCTACCCAACCTTGGCAGGTGACGCAGAACATCCTTGCCGGGAACTAATCATAAAGCGAAATAAAGAGTGATATTCTATGATGGACTCCCGAGAGGCTGTGAGCACACTATAGTGCCCCAGGTATAGCTGTCGCTCGAGACCCAGGAATCCAGATACAGCTACGCACTTACTCTTTTTGGGCACAAGCACGAGGAGTGGTTTTCCGGTAGGAAGTAATGGTTATGTTGCGCCGGGTCAACTTGGATCACCCCCATTAATTTTCTGATGGGTTCAAGTGTTGGGGGGGCACACATGACCCTCAAGGACTTCTAGTAGGAATCCAATAAGATCTGGATCACAGGCACTTCTTGTAGACATGACGATCATCGAACTTTCTATAGTGACTTAATCCCCCCACTTTGATTTTACTTATTTTTTCCCCTCCTTACCTTTTGCTATTGCTCTTAAGCGATCACACAATGTGCGATACATAACCAACTCAACGAGGTCTTGCTAATTCGCCTCTAGGTTTTGCCGGTACAGCGCTATCTTGGCCTTTGATTTTGTTACTATGCTTTGTATTATAACTAGGAAACATTACTGTACAATAGTACTCACCCACCTGCAGATACCTGACTGAACGGGTGCTTACTCGAACCGGGTGCTCAAGGTTACGACCAATTTGGGTTTTTTAGGCGCGCTGTGCATGGACGACTTACACATAATCCGACTTGCAGTAATTCTTCCCCCTTTCCTCCGAGTTCTTTCCTTTTAGAGTTTCCGGTGGGAGTATGAGCTAAATGCCGTGAAACATGTATGGCAGTACAAGTATTACGTCCACAAGGGAATGGAAACTAAAATGCAGGAAATCAAACATCCTAAAAGATCATAGGGCTAGCTTTATTACAGCTTATCATAGAAGCTTATCATACCTGGCCCGCTGGGAACACTGAGAAGTCCTTGTTCCGCCGGTCAACCTAAATCCACTTTTCAGCCGCCCGACCGTGGGTAAGTTACTTTTCCTAGACACGCAGGAGCCGATTAACCGCAACAGAAAGGCCTCAACTACTTGCTAGAACTTGGCGCGTATAATCCACTTCTTGAAGCTTATCACTGCGGGTTTTCACTTTACATTCACGCACACAAGGATAGAAATTATATAAACAGGGAAAGGCTCCTGAATTTGATTCCCGCAACCTAACTTTTAAACTTCCCAAACAAAGTTCTCTTGATCCAACTCGCTTCTATTGCAGTTAACCAGGGACAACCCGAGACTAGAAATGGCTGACAACCTAGAATATATACTTTGAGTCCTCCGTTGATGCTTCCTCTCATAGGAAATTCTCAATCTCTCTTTGAGTGATACAATTCAGGGTTAACTGGAGCAAGCACGACAACGGCAGGCTGATCTCCAACGAGATTTAGCTAATCTCCGACAAGAAATTCAGCAAGGGCAAGCTGCCGGGGAGATCAGGCTGCTGTCCAGGCTGATTTCTTGCAGGAGGCACAAAATCTCAGGGATGAGATATCCCGCCAGTACTTCCTTGTATTTTGTTTATTTAGATATGAAGTGACTAACAAGGCCACTGGCCTCAGGGAAAAAAATAATATTGCGCGAGTCATCAACAGTGGTGCCAGTCGCAATAGCATAGCCCTAGAACCATTATATCGCTTGAACGGAGAATTGGTTCCTGACTTTTCAGCAACTTTCGGAGATGCCAAGGCACTCGATGGTAAGTGTTTATATCCATTCTTGCAGCAAGGGAGATCTGATCTAAACTAAGGGTATAGACGCCACTATTAATCCCTTCCTTTTGGCTTTGGGTTTGGATATCGATGGGACATTGTTAGCTCGTAAGACGCGCTTCCACAAGTACATTGGACTGGTTTATGAGGAATAAAGTATTGTGGCGGTAATTGGCACTGTCTTTGCACCGACGTGTTTGGGTACTTTATGGATTACCGACTCTTCTTCCATGTTCTTTCCCTAAGCTCATTTACGCGTATTTCTGAGGCTGATTTTTTTTCCATTAAGTCTATTGATAGCTTTAATAAAAGATTCGCATCTGGCTCAGAAGCTCTTCTTTTGTCTCACTCCTTATGAATAATTTCCCATGTGTGATTATTTACCACGTTAAAACTTACATTTCAAACCATATAGCAAGAACCCGAATAATGGGGAATCATCTTAGGATGTTGGAAATTGCTTCTCCAACTAACATCCGTTGTATTTGTAATACTCCGCCTTTTTTTCTCATTGAAAGAGCTCCTTTTCACCATGTTTTCTCAACTTGAACGAAATGGGGGAATTCTGAACAATCAAGCCTCACCCCCAATTATTCCATTTTTACGGGATTGGGCTTTTTTTTTTTTTGGCTCCCTGCTTGGCTACTGTTCCAACCGGACTCTACCGTACTGTATAGTGCAAATGAAGCCAAACCAGGACCTCAGAACAGGCCAAATACGATCTGGGACTAGTCCACCAAAACAGGGAATTTTGAGGAAAAAAAACCGCTATGATAAAGGCAATTCTAAGGAGCAGAGGCTAGTGGTTTATTTTTTGTAATTAAGTGCTCATAGCAAGAGGAGTCCCAGAAAAAAAAGTGAAAATTTTGGTGAGAGTGAAACAGGGGACAGGATATACTTAGTAGCATACTGAAATATACTGTAGGGTATTGATGAGTGAGAAATGATGAGTGTAAATAAAAGAGATATCAGAGGCCAGTAAGGTGCAAGATAATAACCATAACCACAACCGCAATCAATTCCAAGATCACCTTTCCGATGCCCCCACCAAACAAGAAGCGAAAGCACATGCTGAGGATCGCCCCTCAAGGAGGACGTTTTAAAAAGGCCTGCAATATTCATGATCCCGCCATTGGGCCTATTAGTGCGAAAGACTCGGAGATATTGGAAGAGCTCCCTCCAATTGCCAGTATGAGAGCTCAGGCAGGGCAGTTAAGGCAAGATGATAAAGAGAAAGAGGCAGGACGATCAGGGAACTGTAATTCACAGGGAAGCAAGGGACTGTCAAGAAGTACCTTGTGGCGGAGAGCTCAGAAGGAGAAAGAGCAAGAGAGACAAAGGGAAATGGAAGGAGAAATGGAGAATAGTTGGGAGGATATTGAAAGACAGGTGGAAGAGAAATGGCCAAGGGTCAATAAGAATATACGAGCAACAGTGCTCAAAAAAGGAATGAATTCTCACTATTGGGTATAGAAATTAGTACCAAATTATAAAATTAAAATTTAGGAGTAGAGGATCTCCGAGCAGTTCTGAGACGCAAGAAGAAAATTTCATTCTCATTGCAGGATCAAGAACGATACATTCAAGTTCTTCAATTTATGAACTGACAGCTCAAGTATCCAGATCTGTTAAGGAAGAATGCTGCAATCAATACTGCGATAGGTTGGGGCGGGGGAAGCATACAGGAGAAAACATTATTCGCTGGGAGAAAAGCTGGATAAGAATCAGAACAATCATGATGAGTCAAAGCGGAAAGCATACAAAGTCGCAAAGCATGCTGAATGATGAAGGAACACTTATTGCAGTACGAGATTACTTGGATAGTACAGAGGAAGGTACAATTGCCCAAACCCGTACAATTTCTCAGTATATTTTGTCACTAATTGTACAATGGTTTAATAGGAATATCTAGCGAAGGACTTGCCAGGGCAGTTACCAACTATTGGGCACAGCGGACCAGCCAATATGATGCAGAGATACGTGTATCTTGTGTTTACCAAGCACTGATTGAGAAGCATACACAAGGTAAAATGAGTATTACTGCTTCAACTGCCATTAAATAGGTGAAGAAACTGGTATTCGAATGGAAAGAAGTCCGAAAAGGAGTTTATATCGATGGCCATGAGAAGCCAGAAGTTGTTATCTACCGACAACAGTACTTTCTTCCACAATGGAAAGAGTTGGAGAAATGAATGCCAAAATAGCTCTCATCAGGCCAGCTTGACCAGACTCCTTTACCTTCCAATCAGCAGCTATTGATTCCTATTGCCCATGATGAATGTACCTTTCATTCAAATGATGGTGTACATCATCGTTGGATACATAAGGACAAGCATCTTATTCGGAAAAAGTCGCATGGCCAAGGCCTTATGGTTTCTGATTTCATTTTACCTTGCAATCGCCTGGAAATCCCACCTAATATTCCACTCCCATCAAAACTACAAGAAAGGGAAACAGAACCAATTCCAGGACTACAAATCAATCCTCGACAAGCTACAGAATACATCAAAGTTGGTAAAGGGTCATGGTGGAATGGTGAAAACCTTGTCAACCATGTCTTGGACATTGCTATTCCAATATTCGAAGCAACATTTCCTAATGCAGAAGCTTTATTTCTCTTTGATCATGCAACCTCATATACGGCGGATGCACCAGAAGCTCTTCGTGCTGCTCATATCAATATGGAACCAGGAGGGAAACAACCACAACTTCAGGACGGTTGGTTTTATAAACTGGATGGAGTAACTCTATATGTCCAGCAAATGAGCTTTGCTCTTGATGATATGACCGTGCCAGAGAGATGGCGTGGAGCGCCTAAAGAATGTAAGAGGATTTTGCAGGAACGTGGATTATGACCAGCAGGCGGATTGAGGCATGACTGCAAAAGTAAGAAGGATAAGAAGGATCGAAGTCATGAAAGTAACTCTTGCTGTGCCAGACAGCTTCTTTCAGCACAGCCAGATTTCATGGAACAAAAGTCACGTCTTCAGGAAGAGATTGAGAAAAGAGGCCATTTATGTTTATTCTTTCCAAAGTTCCATTGCGAACTAAATTGGATTGAGTACCAGTGGGGGCGGGCGAAATGATTTACAAGAAAGAATTGTCAATACAATTGGCCTTCACTTATCAAGA